>LR749919.1:205246-317940 GCA_902729485.2 Mus minutoides
CATATATGTGGAAGCAGGAGGTCAAACTTCGGTAACATTCCTCAAGAGCAGTCTACCATGGGTTTTTTGTTTCTTATTTATTTATTTATTTATTTATTTATTTATTTATTTATATAACTTATATGTGTATTGCAGGGACATCGATGATCCTCCCAAGTTCTGGGATTACTGGTATATACCACCAGTGTATACCACCACTCCCAATTTTATGCAGCTGGAATTGAACCCAGGGCCTGATGCTAAGCAGGCCCCCCTCTATCTACGTTCCCAGTCCTCCACTATTCTGAGAACAGTTTAATGTAGAATACCAATTGTATCAATTATGGTTATGTATTAGCTAATTTATTGCTGTGGAAGAAATTGCTCCCCGATGTGAGGTGCATTAAAACAATCGCTGGTATTTATTTTACTTCATACCTCCCGTAGCTTGGGGTATTAGATGAGTCACACAGCTACAATGGCTTACCTCTGCTCCATGCTGTCTGGGATTTTGCTGGAAGGACTTAAAGGCTGGGGTCTGGAGCCACCTCAGGGTTCCTTCACTTATATCTCTTGACTTACTGCGGCTGTCAGCTGAGACCTTACCCAGGACTACTGGTTACACCCTCTGCACGTGTCCTTGTCAAACAGTTTCCTGACAATATGGGTTGAGTTTTGGTGGCAATGGTCCCCAAGTGATAGGATAGTGAAGGAACCTAGGCTTTTTTACACCTTAGCCTCTGAAGCCTCAGAATACTACACTGGTTATAGCAATCTGGAGCCTGACCTACTTAAGAGGTGTGACCACACCCACCTATTGAGGAGGGGAGTATCAGTGGAACCACAAGAAGGTCATGTGGAACGGTAAATAAATTGGTAGAGCCATCTTTGACAGGTATGGTAAATCTATAGATTCTTGTTGTTTCATGCTACAGAGAACCCAAACCTAAATTAGCTTCAACAGAGGAAATGTATTAGCTCACATACATAGAAACCCACTGGCAATGCCAACTCCAGAGAAGGTTCAAATGACTCAAACTATGTCATTAGAACAATTTCCTTTCATCTGTGGCTTCAGCTTTCTCTATGCTACATCGGGCCTCAGGAGAGAACCTCAAGGAGCCAAGAGGCTGCCATTGCTCCAGCCATATACCATGTGTTGTTCAATTATTGCAGGAAAAGAGACTTGTTCTTCTCTTTCCAGGGCACAGATGTTTTACAGAGTTGATTTCTTTAGCTCTAATTTGTCCTGACACAGCTCTTGGGCTTAATACTGAAAAGATCACTCTCCTTAAGGGAGTGTTCTATGTGAACTAGCTTAGGCCCTCCTTAGTCACGTGCCCATCACTGAAACCAGGAACGAGGTTAGCCAGCATCACTGTAAACCACAAGTCTTCTGTAAGAGAGATGACTGTCAGCTATAGGAACAGCACACTTGCCAGGAGCTGCCAGCAGAAGATAGCTTCTCTCATGTCAAGATCCACACAGTTCCAAGTGTTAATCCGGCATCTGAAAAACTGTGATTCTCTTGATCTTTTCACCTCTCTCGTGGGTGGATGCCCAGTCTACCTAGTCATGGTGTGTGCTTTGTGCTGTGTAACTCTTTGTCACTGCTTGTTTTAAGGTGGCTGGGATAGTGAGGGTGGGTGGGACAGGCAAATGGGGAAGACAGTCAGGAGCTCTTCCAAAGGTCCTAAGTTCAAATCCCAGCAACCACATGGTGGCTCACAACCATCCTTAACGAGATCTGACTCTCTCTTCTAGAGTGTCTGAAGACAGCTACAGTGTACTAACATATAATAAATAAATCTTAAAAAAAAAAAAAGAGGAAGAGAAAAAGAAGGAAGGAAGGAAAAGGAAGAGCACAGATTGCTACTTTTCTTGTAAACTTGGCCCGTCCCTTGTTGTTCAGTAGTGGTTTTCTTTAGGTAAATAGCTAAATAGACATGTCTTGCCTCAGATTTGTTTTGCAGTTTGAATAATGCATGTTCTGCATTCCTGTGGCTCGCATTTGCCTGTTGTCTCTTCCTAAAGGTTATGTTTTCTGTTTCTGCTCACTCATATGTTGCATACACTCGACTCAAACACACGCTTGACTTCCGTCTAGTGCACGCCTGGACTCTCTTGATGCACCATGCTTATTAGTTTAAATGCTACTGGTTGAGCACGCCGGGATTTCTAAGTTTGAGATCCGTGACAGAAAACCCTGTAGAGGTCCTTGATGTGCCTCATGAAGGAGACGCGGAGAGGCATTGACTTAGCAACTGACTTCAGGCTTGAAGTCCCCATCGCCCACAGGGAATACCCAGTTTATTAATCACAGTGTCTCACGTCCTGCACTCGTTCTCCTCGGCTAGACACCATTCGTTCTAAGTGCTAGAAGGTCAGTAGGTGCCTGATAAACATGGCGCTTGGTTTCAAGCTACACATGCTAGGATTGTCTAGAACCTCACATTTGGTTTACCATCTTCTTTTCCTGTCACTTTTTTTTTTTTTTTTTTGAGACAGGGTTTTTCTGTATAGCTCTGGCTGTCCTGGAACTCACTTTGTAGACCAGGCTGGCCTCGAACTCAGAAATCCACCTGCCTCAGCCTCCCGAGTGCTGGGATTAAAGGTGTGCGCCACCACACCTGGCTTCCTGTCACTTTCTAACATGCACCCCAAATCCTTCTGCCTCACGTTGGCCTGTTTCACCAGACTCTAATGTTTATATAGCTTTCATTATGTTCATTTTCTCTTTCTTGAAGTCTGTGTTGTGGGGTGTGTGTGTGTGTGTGTGTGTATTTGTTTGTTTTCTAGGACTAGTGGTGCCATGTCTCCTTTCAGACTCAACAGTTACCTAAACCACTGTTCCATTAAAGGAGGTCACTCCATAAGAATACATGAAACCCTGGACAGTAAGGTTCTGTCCTCAGCAAGGTCTCTAAGATACTTGCCTCTGTCCTCATTACAGCCAGGAATCCCTCTGAACTAAAACCTGCACTCCAATGTTATAAACACCTCTGTGCCAGGGGACAGCATCTTTTCATAATCCTGTGGGACTGAGAAAGGATGCATTGAGACTCACACCCATGCCAGATGCGGCTGGCCCCAGAGTGAGTGAGAGGTCATCAGAAAGTGACAGAATGTCACGGATGAATTCAGAGCCAGATGAAATCAGCCTCTGGTCCAGTATCACCTGCCATCGTTTCCTCTGAGAGTCCTTGTGCCTTTTTTTTTTTTTTTTTTTTTTTTTGGTTTTTCGAGACAGGGTTTCTCTGTATAGCCCTGGCTGTCCTGGAACTTACTTTGTAGACCAGACTGGCCTCAAACTCAGAAATCCACCTGCCTCTGCCTCCTGAGTGCTGGGATTAAAGGCATGCACTACCATGCCCGGCTCCTTGTGCCTTTGTTGTTGTTGTTGTTACTGTTGTTGATGTTTTGAATTTGGTGGTGGTGGTGGTATGTTTATTTTATGTATGTGTTTATTTGCACCCGTATCCGTGTGTGTGGGGATGGGGGAGGGTGTATACAGATGTGGAAGTCAGAAAACAACTTCTGTAATCATTCTGCAGGGGACACCCACTTACTCCTTTCAGACAGTATTTCTCAGTGGGGTTGCTCTTACCAGCTCTGCTGGGCCGGCCAGCCAACATGCCTGAGAGATCTGCCTGGCTCCACTTTCACAACATGGAGAATACAGCACCCAGCTTTTGGACTTGGGTATGGGGATAAAACTCAGGTCCTTGTGCTTGCAATGCACAAATTTACTCCTGTCTGTCTGTCTGTCTGTCTGTCTGTCTGTCTGTCTATGTGTAAGCCACAGTACTCATGTGCAAGTCACAGAATAACTTATTAGAATTGGTCCACATGAGCCTCAGGGATCAAACTCAGACCCTTAGCAGCAGACCTTTACCTGCTGAGCCATCTTGCTGGTCCCAGGGTGGTGGTGGTGGGGTCATGTTTTGTCTGCCTATGTAATTCAATTCTGCCTCAAAAGGGAGATTCTCTTACCTCAGCCTCCTGAGTGTGGCATTATAAGAGTGCTACCACACCTGGTTTTACATTTTATGTGGTACTGGGAATTGAACCCAGGGCTTCATGCTTACCAGGTAAATACTTTCCAACTGAACTACATCCTCAGTCCATGGTTATACTCTTCTTATTGTTATATAAAAAACAAAAGCAAAGAAACAAAAAACCTGATAAAGGCAAACTAAGAAAGGTAATGAATGGGCCGTGGCGAGAAGGTTCACTCGGTACAGGTAACCAGCAAAGCCTGAGAACCAGAGTTCAATCCTCAGTACCCACGAGGTGGAAAAGGAGAACAACCTCCTGAAAGTCGTTCCCCAGCCTCCACAGGAGTGCTGCGGCTCATATCCTCTCCTGCACATACACACATAGATGCAAAATAAAGAAACAATGTAAAAATAAATAAATGCTAACGGAGGAAGGAGGAAGGGCTCACTTTGGCTCACAGTTTAAAGGTACAACGGGAAAGGCATCGCGACAGGAGAATGAGGTCACACTGCATCCGCAGTCAGGAAGCAGATGGATGCTGGCCCTCAGCTCCTTTCTCAGTAAGGGAGCCCAGTCCGTGGGAATAAATCCAAATGTTATTAAATACGATGCAGGGGGCGGGGCGGGGCGGGGAGGGGCGGGCGGGGCGGTTGTACTGGCGGGCCCAGTGCCAATGTAATCACATTGCATGCCATGCAACAGATCAGGTAAAAGGAGGTTTATTGGGGATAGGAGGGGCGTGAGGACCTGAGAAAGGGGTAGAGGCAGATGGATAGACACGTAGATAGACATAGATGGAAGCAGAGCCATCAGAGAAGAGGATAGGGCATATAGAAGGAAAGAGATGGAGAGAGAAAGAGAAAACATAGGACAGAGAGAAAGAGAGAGCGCTAGAGTGGCAGGCAGCCCTTTTATGCACAGCCCACACCTGGCACACCTGGTGCCAGCGGCAGGTGATGACATAACCAGTTGCTAGGTCCCTGAGAGGAATCCTAGTGGAATCGACTGTAAGCTAAGGCCAAGTGCATCCAAGATGGGGCTTCCCTCCTTGGGAAATACCCTCACAGACAACTTGAACTCACTATGTATCTGAAAATAACCTTGAATTCCTGACCCTCCTACCTCTCTCTCCAAATACTGAGATTACAAGTCTGAGCCACCATGCCTGGCTGCCTGGCTCTAATGGACTTTATAGACTTTGATCAACCCATCTCAAATGATATGAACTCTCTGCTGGAGTACTTGACAATGATCAAAGGATTCCCCTGTTTTCTCAGACTTCATTCCGCAAATATTAATGATTGAGATAAGGATAAAAGAAGAAACATTGAATGCTAGCATTTCAGATTCGTCTTTCTGCTTCCTGCACCTGCTCTCTAACCAGGAAAATAAAATATTAAGGGTAGAAACTGGTGTGGTGCTGCCGACCTGGAGTCCTAGCTCTTGGAAGGTGAGGCAGGAGGATCAGAAGTTCAAAAAAAAAAGGTGCTGGGGGAATGGCTTCCAGTGAGTACAGTGTATGCTCCACAGGCACAAAGACCTGAGTTTAGACTCCTCAGGTAAAAGTCAGGCATGCTCTGTGTGCACGTTCCCCATGTTCCCCAGCACAGGGGCACAAAGACGTGCAGATCCTGGGGGCTTAGTGGCCAGCTATACTAGCCAAATGTCAATCTCCTGGTTCAGTGAGAGACCCTATCTCAGAAATATAAGGTAAAGAAATGATTGAAGATACCCAAACGTCAATATCTGGCCTCCACACATACCAGCAAAGGTGAACTCCCTTACATACGGAAGCACAGGCATGTATCACACACACACACACACACACACACACACACACACACACACACACAAGCTGAAGCTACAAGTAGGCCTGAAGTGTTTCATGAAGAGGGAAGAAAAGTAAAAGTATGGCAGAGTACATCGTAATCTTTGCAGTCGGGAGACTGAGGCAGGAAGAGATCGAGTTCAAGGCTAGCCTGAGTCACACAGGAGACCCAACATATTCAATTCCCAACAACCACATGAAGGCTCACAACCATCTGTACAGCTACTGTGTACTCATATGCATAAAAATGAATCAAAAGAAAGAAAGAAAGAAAGAAAGAAAGAAAGAAAGAAAGAAAGAAAGAACTAGGTTCTGAATATGATATTATCATAAAGAGAAGTTCTGAACTCAGCTGATAGAGTGCTTGCCTAGTATGTGTAAGGCCCTGGGTTTGATGCCTAATACCACATAAAACAGACATGCTGCTCAAGCTTGTAATCTCAGCATTTGGGAGGCAGAGACAGGAGAATCCATTCAGAGTTAATCTTAAGGCCACAGGGGGCTACAAGAGACCCAGTCTCCAAGTAAAACAAAACTCCCTAACCTCTCTCTCTCTCTCTCTCTCTCTCTCTCTCTCTAGCTCTAGCTCTCTCTCTCTCTCCCTCCTTGAGACAGGGTCTCACTGTTATGTAGCCCTGTGCCCTGTCTGTCCTGGAATTTGCTCTGTAGACCAGGCTAGCTGTGAACTTACAGAGATCTGCCTGCTTTTGTCTCCCAAGTATGTGCACCTGGCTCTTTTATTTTGTAATATAAAATTACATCCTTGAGAAAATGGGTGCTACAATAGAAAGTAGACTTTCTTCTCCTGCCTTCATCTGCAGATAGAAAAACAAACTCTGCAGACTATAGTGCAAGCCTGCTCAGGACTGTACTAATGGGAGAGACCCCACCCAGCTAAGCTCTGGACTTGTAGAATGGAGCCTAAGGGTTCTTCTACTTGAGAAAGCTATAACATACCAAATCTCAGCTCATGGTCAAAGGGGTGTGGTTCGATCCCAAGCCGACAGTTGAACTTGGCTATGTCCTCTATGCTTTAGTCATTTAGGAGCATGAAAGATGCAAGAGCAAGGGCTTGTGGGTTCTTCCTCTGTGGTTTCAGAGAGCTACTGAGGCCAACCAATATGTACCAGTGCTAGAGTTGCTGTAGGAAGGAAGGACCGGAGCAGCCATTGTGTAAAGCTGTGACCGTGAAGCCTGGACTGCAGCATGTGGGAGAAATCAGAACCCTAAGTTGTCTGCTAAAGAGAGCCGTACACAGGAAGTGGAGGTGGCCCTCGGGAAAGAGATGTAGGCTGAAGGCAGCAGCTGGAGGGGCTGAGCTAAGTTCACTGACATCAGACCTGGAGTTTGTCCTAATGAGTTTTGCTTTGGGCCAGTATTTCCTCACTATACCCCAACACTTCCCTTTTGAAATGCTAATATACATCCTGTACCATTGAATGTTGGAAGTATGGAATTTTTTTTTTTTTTTTTTGGTTTTTTGAGACAGGGTTTCTCTTTAGCCCTGGCTGTCCTGGAACTCACTTTGTAGACCAGGCTGGCCTCGAACTCAGAAATCCGCCTGCCTCTGCCTCCCGAGTGCTGGGATTAAAGGCGTGCGCCACCACGCCCAGCCAATTTTTTTTTTTTTTAAACAGGGGGTGACAGTCAAGAGATTACCTTAAGCCTCAGAAGAAACTTTGGACTTTTGAATCATGTTGAGGCTGTTAAAGATTGCGGAGATTTTCAAAGTTGAACTCTGAGGCTTTTTTTTTTTTTTTTAATTGTGATTTGGTCAAGACTAAGGAGGCCCCGGGAGTGGTTTACTGAAAGAAATACAGCATGGGGTAAGCTTTGAGGGTTCACAGCCTTCCCCTACTTCCACCTCACACACTCTCTCTGCTTCGTGCTTGGGGTTGAAGACGTGACTGACCGCTCAGTTTCCTGTATCAGTCATCAGCGCCGTGCCTCCAGGGTTGTTAGGACTCTTCCTCTGGATAAACTCTTCCCTCTGTAAGGGGCCTCGGCCATGGGGTTTAGTCAAAGCAACAGAGAAGTAACTAACGCAGATGTCTGTATAACCTGGACTACACAGTGAGGCCTTCTTGTAAATTGCTAATAATGAGTTTAAAATAATACAATAAGGGATGGAGTGGGAGTTAGCACAGTGGGTATGGAGCTTTGGGGCGTGCGTGAAGATCGGAGTTTCTAGATCTCCTAGGTCCCAGTTTAAAAATTGGGTGTAGTGGCACACACCTGTAGTCTCAGCTCTGGAAGGCAGATTGGAGGATTCCAAGGATTATCAGCTGGTGAAGATCAGATTCCATAAATGACCTTGCTTCAAAAAGGGGAAGGGGAGGAAGACACCTGACTTTAACCTCTGGTTTCGCCATGCACACACATGGCCAAGCACCTCCCGCCACACCTATATACAAATAAATAGCTAACTAGAAATGAACCATCTTGGCAATTTTCCGGGATACAAAGCATTGTTAACTGCAGGCCCCTGTTATAAAACAGTTGTTAAGACTAGCCGGGCGTGGTGGCACACACCTTTAACCCCAGCACTTAGGAGGCAGAGGCAGGCGGATTTCTGAGTTCATGGCCATCCTGGTCTACAAAGTGAGTTCCAGGACAGCCAGGATACACAGAGAAACCCTGTCTCGAAAAACAAAAACAAAAACAAAAGACTTGCATCCTTAGTCCCAGGGGGACATTTGGACCACAGAATACATTTCAAATGTGGCCTCCAAATTATCTGCCAAATATATAAAAAACAGGGAGTCTTGTCTCCCATAGTTGTCCCTTTTCCAGGCTAACTGTCCCCTGGATTTCACTCTTCCCCTCAAAGGTCATGGTTCCAAGTCCTAGATTTAGGCTTAGGCTTGTGTACCCCAGAGCTACCACGCATGCCCCGTGGGTTGGTTCTGTGGGAGGAACTGGGAATAAAATGACTACAGCACAGCGATGAACTCCAGAGTGTCGTGAGCCGCTGGCAGTGACATACCAAGAAGCTCATAACCTGTCACTCCAGTCCCACAAGACGGTCATGGACATCACAGAAGCCTAACAAGGAGATAGTCAGCTCCACCCGGGAGACCAGGGAGCTTGGTGCAGACGTGGGACTTGTCTCCCGGCGTCCACGCGGAAGGCCCTCTGTCACTGACTTCATTCAGGGATTTTACCTCCTTCTGCTTTCTTTTCTTGGCATTTCTCTGACACATCCTGTTGGAGTGTTATGTTTCAGGGAGAAAAATTTAAATATATTCATCTGCCACCTTAGACATGTTTTCATAAGAAGAGAAGCTAGCAGCTTGTAGCAAGAATGACTATTTCAGCACACGAAGCCTGAAATCATTTCAGTAATCTCCTTCTTATAGTCCCGCCCACCTGGCTTCCTCTTTTGTTCTCCCTGTCCCTCTCGCTTTCCCTCTCCTTCTTCCTCTTCCTTCTCCCTTCCCTCCCCTCTTTCTCCATCTTCCATTCCACTCACCTTTCAAAACTTCTTGACAGTCAAAGTGATCACTCACAGCCAAGTTTTTTCATACGCTCAGGGGGGCTAAGTGGAGCAACAGAGGCCGGAAGCTTCCTGACAGGACCTCGTGATTGTCACCTGAGGCTATAAAAGAGGTCACAGGGTAGGTCTGTGACCCTTTGCTAATCCACGAGTGTACTAGGGTCGTTTCCATCACACTCCCAAATGCAGGCCTGACTCATCTATCTAACAGCCTTCCCGCTCCTACTCAATATTCACCTCTGCCGAATGTCGGATCACACATTCACATTAAACGTTGTCTTCTCATCACGTCCTGAGCAGCTACACCGGTTAAAGTCCACTTTACCTTGGGAGGACAAAGTATAACTAACAAAATTGTTTGGGACTCTTGTAATAACTGTTAAATAATAGTTGTTATCATCATCATCATCATCATCATCATCATCATCATCATCATCATCATCCTGTGCGTGTGGAGTGCACTCGAGGAGACACACAACTTGCAAGTTGGTTTTCTTCTTCCTTTGTGTGGGTTCCTGTGGGCTGCAGAGACTGGATTCAGGCCATCAGCCTTGACAATCAACATCTTAACTTGAGACCCATCTCACCTGCACTCCTTTCTTCTCTTTTTTTTTCCCCTTTCCTCTTTCCTTCTCTTTTTAAAAATAGGGTTTCGTGTATCTCAGAGACCAGCCTTAAACTTGCTGTGGTGGAGGATGACTAACTCCTGAGCCTTTGCATCATTTCCCAAGTAATGGGGTTACAGGCTGCCCCGATACACCCCACTACAGGCTGCACGATACACTCCACTTGGGATCAAACCCAGGGCTGTCCAAATGCTGACCAAGCACCCTACAATCTAAGCTACTTACATGGTCCTAAAGAAAACTTTACTAACTTAATTAATTTAGTATGTAGACGTA
Source organism: Mus minutoides (assembly GCA_902729485.2). Taxonomy (NCBI): domain Eukaryota; kingdom Metazoa; phylum Chordata; class Mammalia; order Rodentia; family Muridae; genus Mus; species Mus minutoides. The sequence continues at coordinate 215,451 of LR749919.1, forward strand.
TGTATGCTATATTTGTGCTTATGTGGGACTGTGTCAGTGTGTAAGTGCACACACACTAGTGTGGTTATGAGTGTGGAGGCCAGAATTAACGTTGGTTGTCCTAATAATCGCCTACCTTAGCTTTGAGGATCACGTCACTGAACGTGGGATATATGGACCAGCTAGACTGAATAGCTAGTGAGCTCTGCAAGATCTGCCCTGCCCCAGCTCTGGGATTGGATAGCTGTGCTACCTCACCGTACCCTGGCTATTACAAACCTACTGGGAATCAGAACTCACGTGTTCATACTGTGACAACAAGCACTTTACCACTGAGCCACCTCCTCGGCGCCAGGATGGGATCCCACATGATACCATTACATCAGTGGTACTGATAGGTAACCTCTTTTTTTTTTTTTTTTTTTTTTTTAAAAAAGAAAGTGCTGTACTACAAAGCCCTGGCTGGCCTGGAACTCATTGTGTAGACCAGGCAGGCTGGACTCTAACTCACAGAGATCCTTCTGCTTCCTGAGCTCTGGGATTAAGGGTGTGTGCCTGGCCAAAACTCTTATTTTAAAGATTTGTTTTATTTTATATGTATGTGCACTTATGCATGCCTGGTGCCCAAGGTCAGACCCTGTAAGATTGGCGTTCCAGGCAGTGGTGAACTATTGAATACTGAGACTTAAATCCAGGTCCTCTTCAAGAACTGCCAACTTAACCTCTGAGCAATCTCTCCAAATCCAAAGGATTAGTGGTCACTTTTTGCTATCCTTTTCTACAAAATTAGTTTGGATTGGTAGAATGGCTCAGTGAGTAGGGGTACTCACCAGCAAGCTAGGTGACTGGATTTTGATCTCCAGGATCCATGTGGTGTAAGGAGAGAAAGTTGTCCTCTAACCTCCACACACATACAAGGACGCCCACATACCATACATATACACAAAGTAAATTAAAATGTAAAAGAAAAAGATCAATGCTTAATGTGCCTTTTATATTTTTTTAAAAATTTTGTTTTATGCATAGGGATATTTTGTCTGTGTGTGTGTGTGTGTGTGTGTGTGTGCGTGCATCATGTGTGTGTCTGATGCCTGAGGAAGCCAGAAGAGGCCACCAGATTCCTGGAATTGGAGTTACAGAAGGTTGTGAGTCACCATGTGGATGCTGGGAATGGAACACCGGTCCTCTGGAAGAGCAGTGAGTGCTCTTAACTGCAGCCATTTCTCCAGCCCCTGTGTTTCCTAAACATTAAGACAAATGAGAAGAGTTACTATCAATCAGCTGGGGATGTAGCTCAGTTGGTAAAAGGATGACTTTGTCAACACAGAGGCTTGGGTTTCATCTCTAGCACCTAGGTATTGTTTTATTTTATTTTATTTTATTTTTTTTTTTTTTATTTTTTGGCTTTTCGAGACAGGGTTTCTTTGTATATCCCTGGCTGTCCTGGAACTCACTCTGTAGACCAGGCTGGCCTCGAACTCAGCAATCCGCCTGCCTCTGCCTCCCGAGTGCTGCACCTAGGTATTGTAAGACACACTTGTAATACCAGCACTTGAGAGGCAAAGGATCTAGAGAAGGATTTGGAGTTTAAGGTCATCCTCCAATACATAGTGAATTTGAGGTAGTCTGAGCTATGTGAAACCCTACCTTACAAAACAAAAAACAAAAACAAAAAAACAAAAATCTGAGGGCTAGAGTTGCCAGCACTCAGTGAAAGCTGTCCACATCCCATAACTCTAGACCTAGGCCATTCAACACCCTCCTCTGGGCTCTGTGGGCACCTCCATGCCAAAAGCATATAGCACACACACACACACACACACACACACACACACACACACACATACACACACATACACACACTCCTACATACATACACACATGTTGCACATACACTCGCATATATATATTTTTTTTAAAGTTAAAATAAAAAAGGTCTGTGTCCTAAAAGCTTATCTCAGTACTGCACTTAGACGCATGCCCATAATTCCAGCATTTAGGAGGCAGAAGCAAGAAAGATGCCCATGAATCCAAGGCCGGCCTGGGCTTCATAGCAAAACTTTGTCGGAGCTCTGGAGGCAAAGTCAGACAAATCTCTGAATTTAAGACCAGCCTAAGAGTGCCAGGATATCTAGGACTACTGAGAAGCTATTTCTCAAAACAAACAAAAACTTTGCCTGAAACAAACATGTAAGCAAAACAAAAAGTTTCTGGCAGTGTCTAGAATAAGCTGATAAGCCCAGGCCTTCAGGCTTCTGCTGTCTCAAGGTCATGTCGCAGTCACTGCTTGGTCCTAGCCTGAGATCTTGCCTGTCAGTAGGAAGAAATGATGGACCTAAGAAATACTGGAGAAGCCAGGAGTAGTGGCGCATGCCTTTAATCCCAGCACTTGGGAGACAGAGGCAGGCAGATTTCTGAGTTTGAGGCCAGCTTGGTCTACAGAGTGAGTTCTAAGATAGCCAGGGCTACACAGAGAAATCCTGTCTCGGAAGAGAAAGAAAGAAAGAAAGAAAGAAAGAAAGAAAGAAAGAAAGAAAGAAAGAAAGANATGTGGTTGCTGGGATTTGAACTCATCACCTTCGGAAGAGCAGTCGGGTGCTCTAACCCACTGAGCCATCTCACCAGCCCGAGTTGTAGGTCTTAAAGACCCTTCCCAGGTCATTGCTTTAATTGTAGTGAACATGATTTCGAGGCTTTCCCTATCTTTGTGTGTGTGTGTGTGTGTGTGTGTGTGTGTGTGTGTGTGTTCAGAGAATGACAGCCTTTATATGGTTTGCCAGCTACTGCAGGTTCATGTGACAGACTGAGGAGGGGAGAGTTTCTTTGGTTTTGTTTGTTTGTTTGTTTGTTTGTTTGTTGCTTCTGGGTATAGAAAACAAGATCAGGCAAGTCTTCTAAGATAGAGTGCATGAGGGCAAGAAGGCAGCTCAGAGCAAAGTCGTGGGCTTCAGATCACTGTAGAAAGTTGTTCTTGGGACTGGCGAGATGACTCAGCACGTAGGAACGCTGACTGCTCTTCTGAAGGTCCTGAGTTCGAATCCCAGCAGCCACACCGTGGCTCACAACCACCCTTAATGAGGCCTAACACCCTCTTCTGGTGTATCTGGAGACCGCTACAGTGTTCTTATACTTATTTATAATAATAAATAAATCTTTGGGCCGGAGCGAGCGGGGCTGATGGGAGTGAGCGGGGTTGACTGGTTGAGAGGTCCTAACTTCAATACCCAATGACCACATGAAGGCTCACAACCATCTGTATAGCTACAGTGTACTCATATACATAAAATAAATAATCTTGAAAGAGAGAGAGAGAGAGAGAGAGAAGGTTGTTCTTTGTCTCAGCAGTAGTTTTAGGATCGTGACCTTTCCCTTCTGACAGCATATGAAGGAAAGCAGCAGGAAAGCAACCACACTTACACAGAATTGCTGCCAGGCTGAGTGTGGAGAGGTTGGAAGGTTACAGAGGCCTCTTACAGTTATTTGAGGCTACCTCTAAACTCTCTCCCTTTCTAAGACAAGGTCCCTATGTAGCTCTGGCTGTTTTGGAGGTAACTCTGTAAATCAGGCTGGTCTCCGACCTCCAGACATCTATCTGCCTGTCCCTACCTCCCAGGGCTAGGATTAAAAGTGTGTGTCACCACACCTGACTCTCTAGCCCAGTTAACAGCCATTCTTTGCCTGCCTCTGTCTCATCTAACAACCTTGTGACTAGCAGGTGAAACCTTTTGGAATGTATTGACTCAACTGACCAGGAGCTTCTAACAAGCAAAATGCTAAAAATGTCTCAGATAGCATGTGAGGCCTTAGCAGAGACTGCCTGACTTTGCTGTAACCCCTTGCAGATGTCCGCAATAGTGTCCTGAAAAGTGCCTTTGTGACTTTCTTTGTTCTGTTGCTACAGAACTTCATGGGCCTGTTAGCATGTGGAAACATGGAATCTGGGATAACCTGAATCGGCTGTGGTCGATATTGACTCTAAAATAAACTATTTTACATGAGGTGAGACTCATGTTTTTTGTTTCAATAAGAATAAATTCTGTGAACCGCCAGGAGTGGTGGCGCACACCTTTAATCCCAGCACTTGGGAGGCAGAGGTAGGCAGATTTCTGAGTTCGAGGCCAGCCTGGTCTACAAAGTGAGTTCCAGGACAGCCAGGGCTACACAGAGAAACCCTGTCTCAAAAAACAAAACAAAACAAAAAGAATAAGTTCTGTGAAAGCCAAGTCTGAAACCTTCATAGTACATAAACAGAGGATCTCCACAGGATCTGGGGACAGGAGAGAAAAGAGAGAAAAGAAGAGACTGAAGGAGGAAGATAGGCTGAGGTCTCCCTACTTTGTTCCTTAACAAATGACTTTTGGTTTATGTGAGGAGATTTATCTCACTGCACTGTTTTTGTTCCCTGTCTTAATTGAAAAACTAATGCTTTTTTTTTTTTTTTTTTTTTGGTTTTTCGAGACAGGGTTTCTCTGTGTAGCCTTGGCTGTCCTGGAACTCACTCTGTAGACCAGGCTGGCCTCGAACTCAGAAATTCTCCTGTTTCTGCCTCCCAAGTGATGGGATTAAAGGCGTGCACCACCATGCCCGGCTCAAACTAATGCATTTTGAAGAGCTATACAGCACCTTCCTGCAATCCCAGTCAGGAGTTAGGAGGATGGTCCCAAGCTGGAACCCAGCCTGGTCTATGTGGAGAATATTGTTTTCATTAGTAGACATTATGTGTAGACCTTTTTCTAACCTTTTCACTACAGTTAAGATCATTTTACAATTTCTCTTAGGTAACTTTGCTCTATTGTGTATAAATGTGGCTCTTTGAATTATTCAAATATGATGCTAATTATTGTACATTTTCATCAATTGACTCATTTGTTCAAAAATACTTCTGCACCCTACTATGTGTTAGGAACTGTTCTAGGTAATGTTGAGAATTCACTGATGAATTTATGACTGCCAAATATTCAAAGGCTATTTTGGGAGAGAGATGGGTGAATATGAATAGACCCTTGACATTTCTTAATCACTATTCATTGTCTCAGCTATTCAGAGACAGTCTCAAAAAATCCATGTCATGAATTTAATTGCAATGAAAACAATTACAATGATATTGTGGGCTGCTTAGAGTATTAACTGGGATAATGCATTTTATTAATTAATTTATTTATTTGGTTTTTCAAGACAGGGTTTCTCTGTGTATCCCTGACTGTCCTGGAACTCACTTTGTAGACCAGGCTGGCCTCAGAAATCTGCCTGTCTCTGCCTCCTGAGTGCTGGGATCAAAGGCGTGCGCCACCATGCCGGGCAGGATAATGCATTTTAAAGCACCTATCATGAATTTGAAACAAGATCTATGTAAGAATCTTCTGCAGGAGGGAACCACTGGCTTGGAGAAGCAAACATAGCAGAGTTATGAGAAAAACACTCTGCTCTTCAGAGGAGAGCACTTCTTGTACCCAGTACAGATGTGGAAATAATTTTTAAATATGTGAAATTACCTATATGAACTCTAAAGCAGAAGTCACTGTACAAATCCTTCAATGGAACAATTTTTTTTTAACTTTTTTTTTTTTTTGGTTTTTTGAGACAGGGTTTCTCTGTGTAGTGCTGTCCTGGAACTCACTCTGTAGACCAGGTTGGCCTTGAACTCAGAAATCTGCCTGCTTCTGCCTCCCAAGTGCTGGGATTAAAGGCGTGTGCCACAACTGCTTGGCTGGAACAATTTTTAAAAGTATTCATTTATTTTATGTATATGAATCCACTATAGCTGTATTCAGGCACATCAGAAGAGGGCTCATTATAGATGGTTGTGAGCCACGATGTGGTTGCAGAAAATTGAACTCAGGACGTCTGGAAGAGCAGCCAGAACTCTTTTTTTTTATTTGGTTTTCTGAGACAGGGTTTCTCTGTATAGCCCTGGCTGACCAGGAACTCACTCTGTAGACCAGGCTGGCCTCGAAGTCAGAAATCCGCCTGCCTCTGCCTCCAAAGTGCTGGGATTAAAGGCATGTGCCACCACCGCCCGGCCAGCCAATACTCTTAACCGCTGAGCCATCTCTCCATCCCCAACAACTTTTAAAATCACTTTGTGTGTGTACATGCTACTGGTGAATGAACCCAGAGGGTTGTGCATGTTAGGCAGATCCCACACCACTGAACTACATCCCTGGCTCTTGAAGCACTTGTTTAATTAATTATTTAATTAGTTTAGTCACTTCTTAGCTTTCTGACTAACGTCAAATTTGTTTGTATTTTTTAGTGGTTGAGATAAGGTCTTGTGTCTCCCTGGCTGACTGTGAGTGTGCTATGCACTCCATGAGAACCCTGAACTTCTGCTCACCTTGCCTCAATGTCCAGAGTGCTGGGACCACAAGCACATGCCATACACAGTTTAATGCAGCACAGGAGGTGGAACTCAGGGCTCTGTGCTTGCTGGGTGAGCATACCCCAAGCTGTACTGCAGCCCCAGTCCCCTATGCACTTGTTCCAAAACTCATCAGATGCAATCAGGATTAAAAAGCAAACACTTGAACGCTAGTGTGAGTGAGAGCATGTCTCCTTCCAGCTCCATCCACAGGATGCATTGCTTCTCTGTCTGTGAAAACATAGTTGCTCATACCAACACATGGGCAGCTTTGTGTTCCTTAGAACACATGCTTGCAACACTTCCTTAAGTATCTGTTGTCACAAAAACATTGCTCTCACCTCAAAAGAAAATAGGAGATAGTTTATTCTGGAACCTAATGGGAGTTAGCATGACCTGGGGAACATAAGTTCCAGGTTGCCTGAAATAACATGTTCCAACATGGAAAGAAATTGTATGTGCTCATACTTAGAGAACAAGAGACATAAATTTTATGTCAAGGCATTTTTTTAAGGAAGTCTTTTTTTTTTTTTTTTTGGTTTTTCGAGACAGGGTTTCTCTGTATAGCCCTGGCTGTCCTGGAACTCACTTTGTAGACCAGGCTGGCCTCAAACTCAGAAATCCACCTACCTCTGCCTCCCAAGTGCTGGGATTAAAGGCGTGTGCCACAACGCCCGGCTCAGAAGTCTTTTTTTTTAAGAGTTTATTTATTTAATGTATATGAGAACACTGTCATATGGTTACAGATGTTGTGAGACACCATATGGTTGCTGGGAATTGAACTTGGGACCTCTGGAAGAGCAGTCAGTGCTCTTAACCACTGAGCCATCTCTCCAGCCCATGTCAAGGCATTTTTAAAACACAACAGTGGAGGGCTGATGAGATGGCTCTGTGGGCAAGGTACTTGCTGCTAACCCTGACAACCTGAGTTTGATCTCCAGGTCCTCTGACCTCCACATATATGACCACATACATAAACACGTACACAGACAAAATAAATAAGTACAGTATAATAAAAATACCTTGGTGAAAAGATCAGGTTGTCAGGTTACAGCAAAGTGGGAGAACCTCTTCAAGAGGACTTAGATGCTGTCTAATGACATTCTTTGATCTTCGGTTGTGGAAGCTGGTGCTCTGCCCATGGTGGACACTCGGTGGCTTGGGCTCTTGCTCTCCGGGCTTGCTCCTGACCTCTCACACATCCCACATCCCCTTCTTTTACTATCTCCTTTTCCCCTCATGGTCTCGCTCAGTCTGCTGGCCAGGTTCAGTCTAGACCCTTCTGGATGTGTCTGGTTGAATTCTCCCTCAAATCTACAATAAACCTTCACTTCAGTCATACTGAGGATCATGTTAACCATGCCGAGAACACAGAGGATCACATCCTCTTTTTTTCATTAATTCAGTGTCACGAAATTCCAATCAGTCAACCTAGTAAAATCTTTAACCTAGTTGTTGCTTCCTTCTGAGGATTTGAGTTCACATATTTACTCTTATTATTCAGTTTCTATTACCATATACTACTCAAACATAATAATTTGCTTCATTATAAATATTTCATGTTTCTCCTTCTTCCTAAATAATAGTCTTCTGACTTTTTGATGTTCTCTCTCTCCTCTCTCTCTTTCTTTCTGTTTGTCTGTGTGGCATTTGTGTGTCTCTGTGTGTGTGTACCAATGAGAGTACTTAGAGTTACTTACTACAGGAGCATGGGCAACTTGACAGTGGCTACATCACTGAAGAAAATGTCTTTCTCTCCCTTTAAACCATTGTCTGCCTGTATAACCTCAAGGAGGTGTAGGGCTTTGTAAACCAACTTCTCCATCTCCCACTTTTCTTTTCTTCCCCTTCCCCCTCCTCCCCTCCTCCTATTCTTCCTTCTCTCCCTTCTCTTTTCCTTCTTCTCCTCTTTCCACTTCCTTCCTCATCTTCCTCCCCCCCCACTTTAAAGACATTTCCCTATAGGCCAGTCTGGCCTCAATTTTACAGTGTAGCTAAGGATGACTTTGATTGGCAAACCCCTGCTTCCATCTCCAAAATGCTGGAAATACAGACATGGACCACAACATGTGGCTAGAGTCTGTCTTCCTTGATTCTGATGCCATTCTTTGAGAAACATTTTTCATTTGTTGTTTTTCTTCCTTGACCTCCTCTCAATGGTTGTTCCCTGGCAGTCTCTGTCTCTGTCCCTCTCTCTCTGTCTGTGTCTATGCCTCTCTGTCTGTCTCTGTCTCTCTCTCTGTCTCTCTCTTTATCTCTCTCTCTGCCTTCATTCTTTATTCACATGCTTACCTTTCCCTTGCCTGCTCAGGATTCCTTAGTGAGGTTCATAGAGTGCAATTGTTGCCTCTGTGATAAGAAAGCATCTATGTCACAGAACGCATTGAAAGTTCAGGACCGCGGACAGCAACACAGCCACCCTCCTCTTTCAACGCTTTATTGGCGTTAGCCACGCCCATGCTGCAAACAGTGCACTGGGTTTATAAATCTGGGTGAGAGACCTGGCACAAACTCAGTGTGATACGCGTTACCCTGGCAGAATAAGCAAATTGCTGTTGGAGAACCAAAGAACTCCAGAGAGACTGGGTCCTCCTAACATGTCTGGGAGAAGTTGCATGCGGAAGATGAAATCACCCAGGAGATAACCAGAACTCTCTAGATATTCACAACAAAAATTCCAAGTCTCATTTTACATCATTAACTTTTTTTTTAATAACAAAAAACATTTCTCTTAGTGTGTCATATTTGGATTGGTTGCAAAAAAAAAANTTTTTTTTTTTTTTTTTTTTTTTTTTTTTTTTTTTTTTTTTTTTTTTTTTTTTTGGTTTTTCGAGACAGGGTTTCTCTGTATAGCCCTGGCTGTCCTGGAACTCACTTTGTAGACCAGGCTGGCCTCGAACTCAGAAATCCGCCTGCCTCTGCCTCCCGAGTGCTGGGATTAAAGGCATGCGCCACCACGCCCGGCTCCTGAATATTGTTTTTTAATGTTAAAAAAAAAGTCTAAACCAGGCGAGGTGGAGCACTCCTTTAATCCCAGCTTGCCTAGAACATAGGAACATAGAAAGCCTTGGTTTGAATCCCAGAATCACATGAAAAAGGGGAGAGTGGCTGGGTGGTGGTGGCGCACGCCTTTAATCCCAGCACTTGGAAGGCAGAGGCAGGTTGATCTCTGTGAGTTCGAGGCCAGCCTGGTCTACAGAGTGAGTTCTAGGACAGCTAGGGCTACAAAGAGAAACACAGTCTCAAAAAGAAAAGGGGAGGGAGAGGGAGATGGGGTCAGATATGGTGAACCAAGAGCCGATGTAATGGTGTGGAATCCCAAGGCCCTTGGGTCATTAGTGGCCTTCACTTTGAAAGGAATTTCATTGTTCAAGCTGTTAACTAAAACTTCAGCCATTGTGGCAAGGGAGATAGACTGCTCTGTAGGTCATAGAGCTTGCTATGTAAGCGTGAGAACCAGAGCTCTAACCCCCTGCACCTGCATTTAAGAAGGCAGACATGGAGCTGGAGGAATGGCTCATGGCTAAGTGTCTACTTCTTTTTCAGAAGACACAGAGTCAGTTCCCAGGACCCACATTCAATGGCTCACAACTGCCTGTAACTCTAACTCCAGGGGATCTGATGCCCTCTTGTAGCCTCTGAGAGCACCTGCACACATATGTAGGTCACACACACACACACACACACACAGAGAGAGAGAGAGAGAGAGAGAGAGAGATACAGAGAGAGAGAGAGAGATACAGAGAGAGAGAGAGAGAATGTTTAAATGTTTAGCCATTGCTTTTCTGAGTAGTGATATTAACACTGCTCCTTGAGAACTGGGACCTGTATCTTTCCCAAAGTCTAGCCCAGGGAATTAGTAATAACTGGATGCACAGGTCCTGACGGTAGGAAAGCCATATGGTCTCTTCTGCTTTGTGATTTTCTTCATGCGCTTCTTCCCAGAATTTCCACTCAGCCACCATTGTCCCGTCTGGAGTCATCTTGAGCAATTTAGGATTTTTTTTTTTCGGTACATTCCAGGCAAGTCCCTACTACTACTAACCTCCAACCCTGAATCTGCCTTTTCCTCAAAATTCCAACTGTGTAGAGACTCCTCCCAAGCTCTGTTCTTGTTCATGGATGTTGCTTCTTCAGGAAAATGGTCTCTATCTTTTCAGCCATCCCTTGTAAGAGATGAGCTTACTCATGAGATTCTCCATTTATTGATTTGCTCGCTTATTTATGAAGTCAAGGTCTGGCTATCATAGCCCAGGTTGTCCTCACACTCACAAACTCACAGCAATCCTCTTGCTTTTGCATCCAAAGTTCTGGGATTACAGGTGTATGCACCACAAGGCTTGGTGTTCTGACTTTCTTTCTTTCTTTCTTTCTTTCTTTCTTTCTTTCTTTCTTTCTTTCTTTCTTTCTTTCTTTCTCTCTCTCTCTCTTTTTCTCTTTCTCTCTCTCTCTCTCTTTCTTTCTTTCTCTCTCTTTCTCTTTCTTTCTTTCTTTCTCTCTCTCTCTTTCTCTCTCTCTCTCTTTCTTTCTCTCTCTTTCTCTTTCTTTCTTTCTTTCTTTCTTTCTTTCTTTCTTTCTTTCTTTCTTTCTTTCTTTCTTTCTTCCTTTTTCTGAGACAGGGTCTTACATAGTCCAGATTGTTCTGTTCTCAGATTTACTATGTAACCAAGCGTGAACTTGAACTTTTGGTTCTCCTGCCACCACTTCTAAGTGGTGTGAGTATGTGTTTGCTTTATGCTTAAATGTTTGGTGCCAGGGGATCAAACCCAGAGCTGGGTACAAGTTAAATGAGCACTTTATCAACAGAGCTATATCCCAGTCTGTTCCAGTCTTAAGAAAGTTTTTTGGGGGGCTGGAGAAACAGTTCAGTGGTTAAGAATACTTGATACTCTAGCAGAAGACTAGAGTTCAGTTCCTGGCACTTACATCAGATGTTTGACAAACCAGCTCCTGGGCATCTTCTGGACTCCAGGGACACTGTGTGCATGGATCCATACACAGACACACAGATAATTTAAAATAAAATGTAAAAGCAAATCTTTTAGAAAAGTTGTTTTTGTCTAGTATGAACATTCTAATGAGAGCAAGACTTAATCCTAGATGCTCTTTCGGCTCTAACAAGCTGTTTTATTCCGTTGCTCGGCTTATTTTTATTTATTTATTTTTTAAATTTTTTTATTTTTTTGGTTTTTTGTTTTTTTCGAGACAGGGTTTCTTTGTATAGCCTTGGCTGTCCTGGAACTCCCTTTGTAGACCACGCTGGCCTCAAACTCAGAAATCAGCCTGCCTCTGCCTCCCAAGGGCTGGGATTAAAGGTGTGCGCCACCACGCCCAGCTATCTCTGCTTATTTTTGAGATAGGATCTTGCTATGATACATTGGCTGACCTAGAACTTCCTATCTTCCTGCTTTGACTTCTTGAAACTCCCATGCATCACTGGGCATGAGTTCCTGCATTTAAACTTTATACTGGGGCCAGGACTCAGTGAATAAAGTGCTTACTGCACAAGGGTAAGGGTGAGGATGAGAGTTCAGATCTCCCAAATCCACATTAAACTGAGTAGACATGGGAACTACCTCTAATGGCAACATTTAGGCAGTAGAGATGGGATTCCTAGCACGAGTTGGCTTGCTTACTTTCCCATTGCTGCACTAAACAACCATAGCCAAGGCAATTTACAAAAGAAAGGATTTATTTGGCTTAGGGTTCCAAAGGAATGAGAGCCCACGATGGCAGAGCAGAGGCAGCAAACTGGAGCTGCAGCTGAGAGTTCAAGTCTCCAAATGCAGGCAAGGAGCAAAGAAATCCCCCTGGAAACAGGGCAAAGCTTTTGAAATTTCACAGCTCACTCTCTGTGCCTTGCTTCCACTGGCAAGGCCAAGCCTCTTAAACCTACCCAAACAGCACCACCAACTGGAGATCAAGTATTCTGATGCATGAGAATATGGGGGCATCTCATACAACCCACCATATTGGCTATACAGACTAGCAGGAATAGACTCGAACCCCCTACTCTGCAGGCCAGTATGAGCTTTTCATAAAAGTGTGGTCTGTAGTTCAAGACCTCAAATTTCAACTAAATACCTTACCCTATCTTGTGTATAAACTGACAGCATGAGGTTGCCTTTAGATATCTTTCAAAATATATATCCTTCTATGTAACCACAGGTCAAGACATAAACTTTTTGGGGGGGTGGGGGGAGACAGGGTCACTAGCTCTGGCTGGTTCAAACTTACTATATAGCCAAGGAAACTATTTGAACTTGAATTCTGTTCCGTTTTTTCTTCTTCTTCTTCTTCTTCTTCTTCTTCTTCTTCTTCTTCTTCTTCTTCTTCTTCTTCTTCTTCTTCTCCTTCTCCTTCTCCTTCTTCTCTTTCTCCTCCTTCTCCTTCCTCTCCCTTCCTCTTCCTCCTTCTCTTCTTCCTCCTCCTCTTCCTCTTCTTGTTTCTTTTTTGTTTTTTTTTTTGTTTGTTTGTTTGTTTGGTTGGTTTTTTGAGACAGAGTTTCTCTGTGTAGCCCTGGCTGTCCTGGAACTCACTTTGTAGACCAGGCTAGCCTCGAACTCAGAAATCTGCCTGCCTCTGCCTCCCGAGTGCTGGGATTAAAGTCTCTTTTGTTTTTTGAATCAGGGTCTCTCTATATAGCCCTGGCTGTCCTGGAATACACTATGTAAACCAAGGTGGCCTCAAATTCACAAAGATCTTCTACCTCTGGCTCTCAAGTGCTAAGATTAAAGGTAGGCACCACCATGCCAAGCTAACCTTCCGATCCTCCGGAGTCTACTTCCAGAGTGCTAGGATATACTTTGTGCCACCGTGCCCATTTTGTGTGGTGCTGAGGATCTTTAAATCCAGATCTTTATACATAGTAGCCAGGTGCTCTACCATCTAAGCTGTATCCTCAACCCAACATTCAAAATATTTATAGCTTGTTAAAGAGATCTTTTCTGCCTCTAGCCAATACCCTCAAGATAGCCAATATTTGGGTCAGTTTTGACTGTACTTAAACCTTGGATACGTGGAATTATTCAGAGTGTATTCTTTTGTGTCTGGCTTCTTTCCTTCATTACCATCTGAGAGACTCGTCTATGCTGTGTGTGGCAGTCATTCTTTCTCATTGCCCTGTCTCTAGTCACAGTGATGGAATACCATTTCAATGTCAGATCAACATGGGGCCATTGCAGAGAACCATGGCCCCAGGGTTAGACACAAAAGGGCTGGATCCCATCTTCAGAACCACTTGACCAGGTTCACCACTAAATGTCCACTATCAACTTGCCTTTAAATTCAACGAGGCATTCAACTCCACTCAAATATCCTCAGCTTTGGTTGGCATCATATTAATTCAGAAGGGTCTAAGATGAGAAGCACTTTATCAAGGAGCCATCACTTAGATGTTGGGCTTTGGGACACTCTTGTAGTGACCCAGTGACTAGGCTTCTTGAAGCTCCCGATCCACTGTGAATGGGTAAGGAGGTATGATCAGAAGGTGTAGCAGCAATCTTAATTTGGAGATTCCCTGTCCCAAACAGGAATTAAAATCTTATGTCTTGCGGTCATACCTTTCAGGGGGCTCATAATGGATCAACCGTGTTCTGTGAATCACTTTAGAGCCAGGAATGGGGCTCAGTGGCAGAGCACTCTGCGTTAGTCAGGGTTCTCTAAAGGAGCAGAGCCGATAGAGTGAATATGTACTTAAGGGGATCTGCTAGCTCACAGGCTGCGGTCCGGCTAGTCCAAAATGGCTGTCATCTTTCTAAGGAAAACCCAAGAATCTGGTAGTTGTTCAAGCCACAAGGCCAAATGTCTCAGCCGGTCTTCAATCTACATTGGAATCGCAAAGGAGTTAAGTTCTAATTCCAGCTGCTGGACATATAAACACACCAGTGAGACTGAGAGCAAGCTCCCCCCCCCAAAAAAAATGAAAGTATCCTTGCTTCATGTCCTTTAATGAGCTGCCACCAGAAGCTGCAACCCAGATACAGAGTGGGTCTTCCCACCCCAGGTGATCCAATCAAGAAAATCCCTCACAAGCCTACTCACATGCTTGGGTTTTAGATGACTCCAGACAATCAAGATTAGCCTTCACAGTTGCTTAGCAACCTCAAAGCCCTGGGTTCAACATTTAGTACCACAAACCAAAGAAGGAACAAATAAGAATCGCTCCAGTTAGGGAAAACTAAAGCCACACTTCCTTTGGACACCTATAGGCCCTGTCCCCGGGCACCTGAGCGGTCAGGAGTGGTTTTCAGCATGAGTAACACTGATATAGGAATCTGAAGTGAAATCCCGACAGGCCCATGTTTTGAATATTTACTCTTCAGCGGATGGCACTGTTTTAGGGGGTGGGGCTTTGCTGGCAGAAGTAGGTCATTAGGGGAAGACTTTTGAAAACAGTAGCCCAACCAGAGACTCAAGCCTTAGGATCCATTTCTGGTCCTCTGCGAGGTGAGCAGCATCAGCCACAGACGCCTGAGCTGTCCCATCATGCTTTCCCAGTCTTGATGGACTGAAGCACTGTGAACTCATGAGCCAAAATAAGTCTCTCTTCTCCTAATCGATTCTGTGATCTGGTATTGTGATTTCACTGAGACAGAGAGTTACCAAGCCTCGTTCTGAGTCTGTACTTGATATCGCTAGGCTGCTAGGATAGAGCTAGGATATTAACCCAGGTTTGTCCTAAGACAAGAAGAGGGTAGGACTGGCTAGATGGTCCAGATGGAGGTAACTGCTGCTGTGCCTGATGGCTTAGGTTTGATCGTGGTGGGAAGAGAGAACCAAACTCCTGGAACTCCACATGCATGTCTTAACACTCAAGAGCCCACCCTATCCCCAGATAAATGTAATTAAAAACAGGAAAAAAGAGAGAGAAATGGGAAACCCATGATCTCTTTAGTGGATGCACCAACATTTCTAGACTAGTTAAACTGATTATTGCCTTCTTGAGCCAAAAGTAGTATTCAGTATCTAAAGACAGAAAGATGCAAAAGAAATGGTAATATGCAAATGAGTGACAACCAACATGGAAAGGTTATATTCAAATTAAAACCAAACTAAACCAACTGTGGTGCGTCTTACCTTCGGTAAGTGGGTTTGTTGTTGTTGTTGTTTTTGTTTTTGTTTTTGTTTTTTTGACAGAGTCATGTTATGTAGCAATGACTAGTCTGATTTGGAACTTCCTATAGTCCAAGTTGGCCTCAAACTCACAGAGATCCACCTGCCTCTGCCTCAGGAGTACTGGGACTAAACGCATGCACCACCATGCCTGGCACCTTTGACAAAGTCTAATCTCTCTAAATCCTTGCCAGCTGTTCTGTAAATTTTGAATAATAAAAGCTCCTGTCTCATTGGGATCCTTATAAAGATTAAATAAGGCACTGTCTATAAAAGACCTAATCACAAAGTGCACTGTATTGCTGTCACTAGAGACCTGGAGGAGATCTAGAGATAGAAGGGGTGTGGGGTGTTGTAAAGGCTGGTGGCAGAATTGTCCTGGTCTCCTGTCACAAACCCCAGTGTCCTTTCCATGGTCACGCGACCTCATCCTACAAGTTGTTTCACCCAGTTAATGTTTAGGAATTTGGAAATCTCAGCCTTACACTAACCAGGACTTTTGTTCCAGAGAGAGAGAGAGAGAGAGAGAGAGAGAGAGAGAGAGAGAGAGAGAGAGAGAGAATGCTCTATGAAGGCCTGTCTGTCCCCAGCTCCTCCAGCCAGCCTTCAGAGGACAGGGTACTTACTTACCAGGTCACTCCTCCTAGTGTTAAAGAGAAAAGTATGTTTTTTTCTCATGGATGTACAGCAAAGAGAAGACAGACATTCTCAGCTTGCTGCTGATTAGGCGACAGAGCAAACAACCCAAAGGGCTCTTCCTCTTAGAAGTCTCTGAATTCCTGCCCCGCAGCCACTGCAGGGGGAGGGGGTGGTGCTGCTGGTGGGGGTGGGGGTGGGGGTGGGGAAGGTGGGGGTGTAAACACACTATGACCAGAATTTAATGAAGGAACAAATCTCACCAGGAGTCAAATACCATTGTTTAAAAAAAAAAAAAAAAAAAAAAAAAGAAGAAGAAGAAGCCATCGTGGACAGAGGCTCTCCAATCAGAGGCCTCCCTCTGGGTTCTCTAAATCCATTTCTCAAACTGTTAGAAACATTGTTAAAATAAACCTGCCATCTTGTGAGCCCAGGGAGGAAGGTTACCCTCCTTCTTCCACCATCTGCAGGACTAGCTTAGCTCCAGTCTTTCTTAGGATGCACACCCCCACGTCCACCTCCAGCCTGTTCCTTTAGTACATATCAGAGTGGGGTTGATCCTAGTTTCTTTCTCTAACGTAGGAAGATTCAGTCTCAATGAGCGTCTGAAGTACATCAAGGAGACACTTTTGTGATGGCTTCTTGGTGTATTTTATTGCAATTTTACATTTCCTAATAATTTTGGACAGTGCACTTGGCCCTTTTGTGTTTTCTGTAAGGAGTTCAGATTAGGTCAACTTAAATCACCATCTTAAAGAGGGGAGTTCAGTCTTGGGACTGAAAGTCGGTGGCTGGAATTGGAGGTGAGGTCACGCACCCGGTAGCTGTGATTAGGACTCAGTGTGTGGTGGGCTAAGAGGACAGCTAAGATTCACATCAGGGCTTAGTCTCTGCTGGAAACAGGTCTCAGCCTGAGGTAGAGACTGGATTTGTTTGTGATACATGCTGGGATTTGATCAGAGGTTGGGGTCAAGGAAGGATAGAGTTCTGTCCCAGGAAGGAAAATGCAGAAAGAGTGGTTAGGCATTCAGATGCACTGTGGTGTGTGTGTGTGTGTGTGTGTGTGTGTCTCGGGGGTGGGGTGTGCTTTTGAAAGACCCACAAGGTGAGTACTCCCCCACGTTCTGACTCAGGAGAGGCGACACCCCAAATCACTCACGAGAAAGGGTCTTGATGCAAACAGCAAGAGGACTTTTATTTCAAGAGCACTTGGGCCCACAGTCATACACCACACAGGGCTAGAGGACCGTGGAGCCCCTAGTAGCTGGGAGAGGGAGTATTTAAAGGAAGAAACCACAAAGAAAGGGGAAGCTGAGTAAACCTCATAAGAATGGGGATGATAAATTACAGCTCATCCCTGACGGAGGGGTTACAGGCTATCTTTGGCAAACATTCCACAAGAAATGGGAAAGCTGAGCAAACATCTTAAGGGGATGGTGAGTTTCAGTTCATCTTTAACGTAAGGCTTACAAGGCTATCTTTGGCAAACATCCCTGGTCCCTTACACAATAAGTCAGGCGCCTGGGTGGGTCACCCAGTGGTCATTGGCTTCTCAGGCTGAAACGAAGAACTTCATTCTGGCTTTGCTTCTAGGGGTCTGGGAAACATATTGAGTTGGGGGTCTTACACTTCCAGAATGGAGGACTGAGCAGATGGGGACCATGGAACCAAGGGGTCACAACAGAGTCGGTAAGCCCCACAGTGGCTGAAATGAAAAGGGCTGATGGTGTGGAGGGTTTGTAGCTGGGAAGCAAGTAGACCTTTATTACCAGTGGACAGCTGTCTGACAGGATCCTTATAGCTAAATATGTGTATTCCCTGTGTATTAATCAGGGTTCTCTAGAGTCACAGAACTTATAGATAGTGTCTATATAGTAAAGGAATTTAATGATGACTTACAGTCTGCAGTCCAATTCCCAACAATGGTTCAGTAGTAGCTGTGAATGGAAGTCCAAGGATCTAGCAGTTACTCAGTCCCACACGGTGAGCAGGCGAAGGAGTGAGAGCTAGTCTCCCTTCTTCCAATGTCCTTATATGATCTCCAGCAGAAGGTGTAGCCCAGGTTAAAGGTGTGTGCCACTACACCTTTAATCCCAGATGACCTTGAACTCGGAGATCTCTCTGTCTTAGTCTTCTGGAATCCATAGCCACTATGCTTCAAGATCTCCATACCAAGATCCAGATCAGAAACTTCTATCTCCCAGACTCCAGGTTAGGGTCACTGGTGAGCCTTCCAATTCTGGATTGTAGTTTATTCCAAATATAGTCAAGTTGACAACCAGGAATAGCCATTACACCCTGTGACTCAGCACTTCCAGTCTGGTAAAGACCAAACAACTGCTATGCACCCCAGCATGGGTAGGTTATGCCAACAGACAGTAGAGAGACACTGTGTGTCTCACTTGTATGTCACCCCAAAGAGGTGACTGTCCATCTCTGGTGATAGGAATCAGATAAGGGCTGCCTTCAGAGAGTAGTAAAGGCTGGAGAAGCTAGAGAAGAACATCTCCAGAGAGATGGCACAGCTATATTTTGATCTGGGTGTCTGTTACACAAGTAGGACATACATAAAAATTCACCAGAGTGAGAGTTGGCAGTGGTGACTCACACCTATAATCTTAGCACTTGAAGGGCTGAGACAGGAGGATTGCTTTAAGTTTGAGGCCAGCCTGAGAAACATATAGGTTCCAGGCAAGTCTGGGCTGTACAGAGTGACACCTTGCCTCAAAACAACAACAAGGGACAGTGAGTTGCTTAGATGCCGAAGCTCACAACCTGACAACCTGAGTTCAGTCAGTGGGGGCCCACATAGCAGAGAGATAACCAACTCCTGAAGGTTGTCCCCTGACCTCCATACAAGTACTGAGGCACATGCTTGTGTGTAAACACACACACACACACACACACACACACACACACACACACACAGCAAATAAATGTAAAAATAAAAACAATAATAACACAATTCATTGAGCCAAATGTCATTATTGTGCACTTTTGTTGTTGTTTTTATATGAGTACACTGTAGGTGTCTTCAGACACACCAGAAGAGGACATCAGACCCCATTACAGATGGTTGTGAGCCACCATGTGGTTGCTGGGAATTGAACTCAGGACCTCTGGAAGAGCAGTCAGTGCTCTTAACTGCTGAGCCATCTCTCCAGCCCATGCACTTTTTTTGGAGACAGGATTATACTCTTTTTTTTTTTTTAAAGTAAGCTATATTTTAAGGAAAAAACCAGCAGAGTATGGTAAAACTATACAGAATGTTTGCTAAATAGATACATTGATAAACATTATCATTAAAAGTAAATTTTTGACCTTTTTTTGTTTTTTTGTTTTTTGGTTCAGTTAAAGATAGGTTGGTAAATTCATTCCAGTCTTGTTGGTCTAGGGGACAGCAGGTGTGTGAAGGTGTGTCCCTCGAAGTAACATACTGGGGACACAATGTAAAAAGCCACAGATGCAGGGAGGCCCTGAACTTGAATGTAAGCACTCTGTGTTAGTAGCCAACCCAGTAGGAGTAACTGGTAGGCAATATCAGGCAGAAAGTGGGGTACAAATTATTCACTGGTAATTATAAACCACTGAAGCTTTTAATAATATTCTTTCAACTTATTTGAATTTATAATGCATGCACTTGGTTGAAAACAAATTAAACCTTATAAAAGGATACAGTGAGAAGTCCATTTTTTTCCGTCCTTCCCTGCAAACAACAGTCCCGCAGACTTCCTCTCTAGAGGCAACCACTGCCTGCCGTCAGCTTCTTAAATATCTTTCCAGAGGTAATCTATACATATTCATGAATGATTTCCTTGAAGAAAATCAGAGCAGACTCAAGGTCTGCCTATAATGTTGCTTGAATACCAAATGCTTTCATGATAAAAATAATACACACGCTTTGAAAAAAAAAATGGTATAAAAGCACTTGTCGGCCATCATCCACCCTCAGTTTCTGAGTTTACCACTGTTAACGGTTTCATACGCAGCCTTTCCTGACAACCGCATGCACACGTAAATAGACGTGTGCTAAATAAACATAGTAATACAGGATTACTATGAATAGTAAATTTGCTATTGGATTTTTTCGCCCACAATATATCAGAGCTATTTCCCCCCATCAATTATACATAACTCCCCTTACCCTCCTTAACAGCTACATAGCATTAACTGCTTCCTAGTAGGAGGGATCAGATAGATATGGCAGGGCTGCACTTGGGAGTGTTCCACCCGAAAGCATCATCTGTCATGCGTCCCAGAAGTAAAGTTGGGAGCCGCTGATGGAACCCACCTGGGTCTCAGTTTCTTGTCTGCAAAATGGAGACAATGACAGCCCTCCCTGTCTCGTGAGATTGTCCTGAAGATGACATAAAGACAGGGGACTAGATGAGAAAGAGCCTGGAAACTTGGCAAGTGGTTTGCCAGTGTGAGCAATGGCTGTTCCGGTTGGGGTGGGGCGGGGCGGGGCGGGGCGGGGGCGGAGTCCCAGGGTTTGGAGTCTGCAGCCTTCTCCTGCACTCCTTTGCCCAGTGAGCCATTTGCTTTTGCATGATTGCAATCCTTTACTGAGTTATCTGTCAGGCATTTGTATTTTATTTCTTTTTTGTTTGTTTGGGTTGAACTTCAGTTTTATTACGTAGACAGCCCAGGTTGGCCTGGAACTCTAGATTCTCCTGCCTCTGCTTCCTGAGTGCTTATGCTCCAATTTCTTTGTTTAATAGCTCTCTGTTTGTCTCCTCTCCCTCCCTCTCCATGCACGTGCTCACGTGTATACACACACACACACACACACACACACACACACAGAGGCATGCACGCACGCGCGCACACAAAATCCTTCTCTCAACTCTACAAAAAAAGACACTCATGGTAACCTTATTCAGTTGATGAGGTTGAGACAGTCGGTAAGTGACAGTCTCACTTTTGGATCACCCCAAAATCTTTGCTAGGGTGTTTGTTTGTTTGTTTGTTTGCCATGATTCATTACGTGGCTGTGCTCTGACTTAGCAGGACAGCAGAGGCGTACACACAGAAGACTCCACCCTGAGCCCTACAAAGAAAGCATCTGATGACAATCTGAGTCATGTCGCCTGACACACTGCTGTCTGTGCTCTCCTGCACTAAATAAGGTCAAAGGTAGGTGTGATGGTGCACACCTGTATTCCCAGCACTTGGGAGGAAGAGGCAGGAAAACTACAAACTCAGGGCTAGCCTGGGTTATAGGAGACATGTTTCAATAAGTAAGTAAGTAAGTAAACAAATAAATAAATATTATTTTGATTATTATAAATAATCAAAATTCTTATCCTTACCCTCACCCAGGAGTTTCTTTTCTATGTAATTTATTGTTTTATTTTATGTTCATTGGTGTTCTGCCTGCATATATGCCTATGTGAGGTTGTCAGAAGTGGTCGTGTGGGTGTTAAGAATTAAACTTCAGTCTTCTGGAAGGCCATCTCTCCATTTCCTCATGTAAAAGTTACTTATGGGTTATAGCATGTCCCATTTCAAAGCCCAGCATCTAGGGGGCTGGCGAGATGGCTCAGTGGGTAAGAGCACTGACTGCTCTTCCAAAGATCCTGAGTTCAAATCCCAGCAACCACATGGTGGCTCACAACCATCTGTAATGAGATCTGATGCCCTTTTCTGGTGTGTCTGAAGACACAGTACAATTACATATAATAAATAAATAAATCTTTAAAAAAAACAAACAAAAACAAAGCCCAGCATCTTAGGATGTGATCTTGTTTAAAACCACGGTCAGTGGAGTTGTAACCAGGTACGGTGAAATCAGAGGTGGGTATATAGCTCAGTTGGTACAGTTGCTTGCTTGCTATAGCTTGGGACCTTGGATTCAATTCACAATACAAAAATAAGAAAAGAGAGCTGGGCATGGTGGCGCACGCCTTTAATCCCAGCACTCGGGAGGCAGAGGCAGGCAGATTTCTGAGTTCGAGGCCAACCTGGTCTACAGAGCGAGTTCCAGGACAGCCAGGGCTAGACAGAGAAACCCTGTCTCAAAAAAGAAAAAAAAAAGAAAAGAAAAGAAAGAAAAAAAGAAAGAGAGAAAAGAAACAGAGGAAAGATGGGTGGAGAAAAATGACACTAATAGCAGAGTTTGGTAGGACTTGCCTATAGTGCCAGCAATCAGGAGGTGGGGGCAGAAAGATCAGGAGTTCAAGGACAGAGTGAGAGTACAGAGTTCCGCTGCAGAGTGAGTTTGAAGCCACCCTGTCTCAAGAATGTACTATCGGTCTGGAGAGATGGCTCAGCGCTTAAGAGCACCGACTTCTTTTCGAGAGGTTCTGAGTTCAATTCCCAGCAACCACATGGTGGCTCACAACCATCTATAATGGGGTCTGATATGCCCTCTTCTCGTGTGTCTGACGAGAGCAATGGTGGTGTACTCAGATGCCTAACATAAATATAAATAAATCTTTTTTAAAAATGTACTCCCAAAAGAAAATAAACAAATAGTACCATCTTACTGGAGCAAGGTAGGCTGGACCCAAGTAGCATCCTTAGCAGAAAGCCTTGTAGAATCAAACGGAGAATTCCACAGATTCCCAGAGTAATAACTACAGTTATGTAGCCATAAGCGAAGAAATGCGAAGGACTGCCAGCACACCACGGGAAGTGGTAAAAGCAAAGGAGAATTCCACTATAGGTTTCAGAGATTTTGGACTTCTGGACCTTGGGACTTAAGCAATACATTTCTGTTGTTTTAAGCACCCAGTTTGTGGTATTTGTTATGACAGCCCTAGAAACAAACACCAAGGCTCAACCATTAAACCCAGGCCTACAGATCTTACCCCAATATGCACAAGAGGCCTTCTTTCTCTGTCCCATTTCTATTTCTTTAATAGATTGCTGGTATCCTTGGCCATTTGCTTGTTCAACACACAGACAATCACACCCACGATATTCCCCCCATCCCCCTCATGACAGGCAGCACACCGACAGTCTGTTTATTTCCCAACATGCTCTGCTCAGGGCCAGTCAGGTCCCCTGCCCCCTGCCTCTTCCTGGCTCTGGGCCAACCCATCTCCTCTGGGGAGACAGTAGATTGAAGCCCCCTTCTGGGTTGCCAAGGCGACTGTGCCGATTGAGTGCCCTCGAGCCAAGCAGCTGTGGCTGCAGGGAAGCAAGGGGCCAGGGGAAGCTAAGTTCAGGGAGGAGGATGGGGAAGGACCCTAGAAGAACCCCCCCAAAGTGGCACTGACAGAAGCCCAAAAGGAGCTGGCTCAGTCTCACTAGTGCTAAAATACGATGAGCAGGGCTGACCTAGTACCGCCTGGGGAGATGTTTTAAGGAGCACAGCTCTCTAGGTCTTTGCATCCAAACCCTGATGGAGCCTATGCTTTGACGCACAAAAGATCAGAAGATGACAAGATTTAGGCAAATGAAGACTGATGTCTTTCTCATGAAATTCAGTGAAGTGCACAGTGGCCAGAGAGGAAAATGCAAATTTCTCATTTATCCTAAGTCTGAGCAGTGCCTGCTTCGTACAGGGAAATACGCTGGGACTTGGTGACTGAGAGAAGGGGACAGAGAAGAACCTCGTGCCCTCAGGCAGCAGATGGCTCTGCCTTCCCCAGCAACCATTACCTCAGGAGTGGACTTCTATTGTTGGAGGTGGCAATGCTCCAAGGCGCACCTTTTCTTCTTCTTCTTCTTCTTCTTCTTCTTCTTCTTCTTCTTCTTCTTCTTCTTCTTCTTCTTCTTCTCCTTCTCCTTCTCCTTCTCCTTCTCCTTCTCCTTCTTCTTCTCCTTCATTTTTTTTTTTTTTTGGTTTTTCGAGACAGGGTTTCTCTGTATAGCCCCGGCTGTCCTGGAACTCACTCTGTAGACCAGGCTGGCCTCGAACTCAGAAATCCGCCTGTCTCTGCCTCCCGAGTGCTGGGATTAAAGGCGTGCGCCACCACGCCCGGCACCCTGCTTCTTCATTTTTTGAGACAGGGTTTCTCTGTGTAGCCCTGGCTATCCTGGAACTCACTCTTGTAGACCAGGCTGGCCTGGAACTCTCCTGCCTCTCCCTCCCCAGTGCTGGGATTAAAGGCTTGTGATAGCACTGGCTGGATAGGCACTTCTTTTCAGTCTGCTGGGTTAGGTAGGGCCTCGGGGAGGGAGGGAGCTCATCAGTTTGTCCCTGTTGCCCTGGCCACAGGTCAGCACAAGGGTGGTATATACTCAATGTTAGTCAACAGGGAGTAGTGCTGGACTCTGCTTGGGTCACTGAGAAGGATTCATGTTCTCTCTTCTGTGCCAGCAGCTGCAGTCCCAATCTTGTCATCATATGAAGTTTAACATGATGTTGTCAACATACAATGGAGGAAGACTGGAAATGGACAACATTCAACCCTGGACTAGCCAACTGTACCAGCCAATACGCTCTGTGTTTCAAGAAGTGGCTTATGCCACTTCCCACCAAGAGTTTCAAGAAAAGACAGCAGAGAGCTGGCAAGACGGCTCAGAGGGTAAAGGTCATTGCTGCCACAGCTTACCATTGAAGTTAGACCCTTGGAAATGATGTGGTGGAGAGAACAAATTCCAACAAGTTGTCCTGGGTACACACACACACACACACACACACACACACACACACACACATTAAAATAAATGTTTTTAAGGGGCTGGAGAGATGGCTCAGTGACTCATGGCTACTTCCTAGCAACCATGTTGGACAGCTCTGAACTGTCTTAACTCTAGCTAGAGATATTCCATGCTCTTTTCTTTTTTTTTTTTTTTTTAAAGATTTATTTTATTTATTATATGTAAGTACACTGTAGCTGTCTTCAGACAGTCCAGAAGAGGGCGCCAGATCTCGTTATGGATGGTTGTCAGCCACCATGTGGATGCTGGGATTTGAACTTATCACCTTCGGAAGAGCAGTCGGGTGCTCTTACCCGCTGAGCCATCTCACCAGCCCCCTCCATGCTCTTTTCTAACGTTCTCTCATACAAGTGTCATCTACTCACACACACACAGAGAGAGAGAGAGAGAGAGAGAGAGAGAGAGAGAGAGAGAGAGAATCAGTATTTTTAAGGTTACTAAGAAACCTAAAAGAAAAAAAATAGAAAAAGGTATATTAGGATAATTTTAGCTTGGTATGGGGACACAAATCTGCAACCTACTGCTTGGAAAGCTAAGTTGAAAGAATTTCAAACTCAAGGCCAGCTTGGGCTGTAGAAGGAAATCCTGCCTCAAAATATCTAATGGAAAGACATAAAACCTTCTAATTCTATAACTCTCTACCGAGATTAACCAATTCTCTTGATGCTTACTTAAAATGTGCTAAGAACACCCATGTATGCACATTCACACACAGTAGGCTGACCAAAGAACACCCATGTATGTACATTCACACACAGTAGGCTGACATTCACACACAGTAGGCTGACATTCACACACAGTAGGCTGACATTCACACACAGTAGGCTGACATTCACACACAGTAGGCTGACCAGTACTTACTGATCCTATTGGTTGGGAGAAAATTTTATTCCCAATATTGCTTATAATGATTGTATTTACTACTGAAATTCTGTGATTTTAATAAATAATAATTAAACTTAAAAATTACAAACACAGGAAGAAGCAATTTCTGGGCATATGAAAACTAAACTGTTTTTTTTAAAAAGCTTGATAAAAAAATGTTCACGTTTTCTTTTGCATTAGATATGGTTAAATACATCATTGAAAATGAAACAGGAATCACTGTTTAAACAGCAAAAACTGAAACAAAAAGCTGGGCCTGGTGATGCAGGCATGCAATCTCAACTTCTTGGGAGGCTGAAGCGGGACGATTAAAAGTTCAAGGGCTACAGAGTGAGTTCAAAGCCAGTCCGGGGAAGTTTTTTTTTAATTTTTTTTTTTTTTTTTTTTTTTTTTTGGTTTTTCGAGGCAGGGTTTCTCTGTCTAGCCCTGGCTGTCCTGGAACTGACTTTGTAGACCAGGCTGGCCTCGAACTCAGAAATCCACCTGCCTCTGCCTCCTGAGTGCTGGGATTAAAGGCGTGCGCCACCACGCCTGGCTCAGTCCTGGGAAGTTTAGTGAAAGCCATTAGCAAAGCAGAAAGAAGGATGGAAAAGCAGTTGTGGGGCAGAGTTCATGAGTGTGTGAGGCCCTGGATTCCATCTCCAGGGCAAAGAAAGAGATAGACTGATGGATAGATAGATAGATAGATAGATAGATGAAATGGAGGGAGGGAAGAAGGAAGAAAGGAAGGAAAGAGAAAGGGAGAAAAAGAGAAGCAAAGTGAAAGAAGAAAGCCAAGTCATGGGCCTGCCTGTAGCCCCTGGCCACTCTAGACACTGAGGCAAGAGGATCAGTTGAGAGTAGGTATTGAAGACCAGGCTAGTTAACATAGTGAGATTCTACCTGAAAACATGGATGGGATTTATATTCAGTGTTGGGGTTTTAGAGTCCTTTATTTGGCCAAGAACAGTGGTATATGGCTGCCATCCCAGCATTGGGGAAGTAGAGGTAGGGAGGGCAGGGGTTCAAGGGCAGCCTTGCCACTTGGTGAGTTTGGAATCTTCCTGGAATATATGAGAACTTGTCTCAAAACAAACAAACAAAGAACAATGCTGGAACTAACTAGTAGGTGCTGCACATTTATATACTGAATGGGAAATAAAATAAATAAAATAACATAAATTGTCTCCTAAGAAGACAGAGAGAGTTTGCTCAATGGTTAAGATCACTTGTTGCTCTTTCAGAGGACCCAAGTTCAATCCCAGCATTCACATGGCAGCTCATAACAATCTGTAATGCCAGTTCCAGGGAATCTGATGCCTTCTTCTGACCTCCCTCTGTGGTCACTAGGTATGCATATGGTGCACACACATACATATAGGTAAATACTTACACACATAAAATAAGAAGTCTACCTACCCTGGATTCACATTGTGTACTGGCTAGTTTTGTGTCAACTTGACACAGGCTGGAGTTATCACAGAGAAAGGAGCTTCAGTTGAGGAAATGCCTCCATGAGATCAAACTGTAAGGCATTTCCTCAATTAGTGAACGAGGGGGAAAGGCCCCTTGTGGGTGGGACCATCTCTGGGCTGGTAGTCTTGAGTTCTATAAGAGAGCAGGCTGAGCAAGCCAGGGGAAGCAAGCCAGTAAAGAACATTCCTCCATGGCTTCTGCATCAGCTCCTGCTTTCTGACCTGCTTGAGTTCCAGTCCTGACTTCCTTTGGTGATGAACAGCTGTATGGAAGTGTAAGCTGAATAAACCCTTTCCTTTCCAACTTGCTTCTTGGTCATGATGTTTTTTCCAGGAATAGAAACCCTGACTAAGACACATTGCTATAAGACAGCCAAACCCAACCATGTGGGTGATGTACTGCTAATACCCAGCTGTTTCAGCCATTCTAGGGAAGGAGGTTCAGAAGGAAAAACAGGGCTGGTGGGTAAGAGCACCAGACTGCTCTTCTGAAAGTCCTGAGTTCAAATCCCAGAAACCACATGGTGGCTCACAACCATCTGTAAGGAGATCTGACTCCCTCTTCTGGAGTGTCTGAAGACAGCTACAGTGTACTTACATATAATAAATAAATAAATCTTAAAAAAAAAAGAAAAAACAATTTTTCTTTCTGAGATGTGGTCTCAGGTCTACTGTGTAGATCAAGCTGGCCCAGAACTCACAGTGAACTGCCTGCCTCTGCCTCCTGCGTGCTGGGATGTGCCCAGGTTGACATGGCCATCGTGAGCCCACCCAAGTTTTCTGATGGATCCAGCCCCAGCTATTCTTCAGAGTTTGATCTACAGCAAGAGTCCTGAGGAATAAAAATTTGTTTAAGCCTCTAAATGTAAGAGGAGTTTGCTGTGCAACTGATAATCCATCTTTTGTGGATGAAAGAGGACAGTTACAAGAAAAGGAAGTGCCCTCTCCTGTCAAAGACTATGAAGAGATCTTGGAAGATGAGACCCGAGAAAAGGCCATTGTACTTAGCGATTGAGAAGTCACCACTGTCTTTCACTAGGGCAGAGAGGAAATTGGAAATGTTTGTAGGGAAAATGAACGGTGGGAAATTGGTCATTTTTTTCTTTCTTTTGAAAGAGATTAACAATTCCAGATGATCCTTCCCTGAGTCAAATGTCTTGCTGGAGATTGTAAACTGGTGATTTTTTTTTCTAATTCTATCAATCCTACTACACAAGTTAGCTGATGTTCTTCTGTAAAGAATGGTTTCCCCTCATCGACAGGGAAGAATCTCATTTATTCCTCAATGGTAGGGTAAATGGTTCGTTCTTTCTCTTTTTTTTTTTTTTTTTTTTTTTTTTTAAAGATTTATTTTATTTATTATATGTAAGTACACTGTAGCTGTCTTCAGACACTCCAGAAGAGGGCGCCAGATCTCGTTACGGATGGTTGTGAGCCACCATGTGGATGCTGGGATTTGAACTTATCACCTTCGGAAGAGCAGTCGGGTGCTCTTACCCACTGAGCCATCTCACCAGCCCTCGTTCTTTCTCTTTAATGACCTCGTTGCTGACAAAGGAATTGATATCACAGTATTTTCTTTAAAAAAAAAAAGTTTTGAGACACTCTCATTATGTAGCCTTCGTTATCCTAGAACTTCTATTTAGATCAGGCTAGCCTCATTCTCTCAGATAGCCACTTCCCTCTGCCTTCTGAGTGCTGGCATTAAAGACTAAGATTTCACATTCAATGCTATATATTTTTGGTGCTGGCAAATGTCTTTTTTCCCTTTCTAAGTCTCTGTCTTGTTCTCTCTGAGTCTCTTTGTGACTTGTGTGGCACATCTATTCAACGTATTACAATCAATTATAGACCAAATTGCTCTTTAGAAGAAGTAGTGAGGATAAGATTAAGGGCCGGGCGTGGTGGCGCACGCCTTCAATCCCAGCACTCGGGAGGCAGAGGCAAGCGGATTTCAGAGTTTGAGGCCAGCCTGGTCTACAGAGTGAGTTCCAGGACAACCAGGGCTATACAGAGAAACCCTGTCTCGAAAAACCAAAAAAAAAAAAAAAAAAAAAAAAAAAAGATTAAGGATATGATGAAAACAAATTCCTAGAAGGATGTGGCACTCGAGGAGACGTGCATCCATGGCTGGGTGTGGCTCAGTGGGTAGAGTGCTCATCTAGCATGTCTGCAGCCCTGAAGGATGTGGTGGTCGAGGTGACATGCATCCATGGCTGGGATGTGGCTCGGCGGTGGGTAGAGTGCTCATCTAGCATGTCTGCAGCTCTGGTTGGATCTCCAGCTCTTAGACGGTAGAGGAAGAGGCCTTTGAGGTTATCTTTACCTACATCTTGGTGGTTTGAGTTCAGCTTGAGCTATGTGAGGCCTTTTCTCCAGACAGACAGACAGACAGACAGACAGACAGACAGATAGACAGACAGTCAGAAAGACTAAATGAAAACACAAGCCCACACCTACCAGTAAATAAAAAAATAAAAATTAAGCTGGTGTGGTGAGAGCTGAGAGAAGGATGACATAGTCTCCTACTGTATTTATGATACAAAGAATTTACATCACAGCTATTGTGATAGGGTATGAAGACATCATGACACTACTTTGGGGATTCTCTCTCTCTCTTTTGACAGGATTTTGCTATGTGTTCCTGACCTATATGAGATTCACTATGTAGAGCAAGTTGGCCTTGAACTTGGGGCAATTTTCCTGCCTCTAAGTACTGGCATTAGAGGCCTGTGTTACCTCATCTGTTCTGCAGCCCTGCTTTGGGTTGTGGAGAGTTGGAGTCAGTTTGGGGCTGCATTACGAAAAAATTCAGAGTATTCCACACAGTATTGCTAGCAGCACAACAGAGCTATTCTTTTGATAAGGTCTCATAGAGCCCTAGCTGACCTTGAAGTGTCTTCTGCAGCTAAGGCTGGCCTTGAACTCCTGATCTTCCTGCCTCTACCTTTCATGTAGTAGAATTATAGATGTGTGCCACCTTGACAGGCTAATGGAACACAATTGAAAAAGATGTTACTGCTAGTGTGGTGCAGTAACTCTTCGTCCCTTAACAAGTGGAGGGCTGGAGAGTTGGCTCAGTGGCTAAGAGCACTGGCTGCTCTCCCAGAGGTCCTGATCAGGTTCAATTTCCAGCAACCACATGGTGACTCACAAGTGTCTATCACTGTAGTCCTATAGGATCCATTGCCCCCCTCTGGTGTGCTGATGTGCACGCAGAGGAAACATTTATATACATAGGATAAAATTAAAAGGGAAAGAGAGGGAATACATGGGGGTTACCCAGACGGCTCATTGCGCATGGGTGCTTGATACTGAGCCCGATGACCTGAGTTCATTTATGGGGACTGATATGGTGGAAGGAGAGAGCTGACTCTCACAAAGTGTCCTCTGAGCTTCAGACACATACTACAGCACATGCAGACAGCCACACACACACACACACACACACACACACACACACACACACACACGATAGATAGATAGATAGATAGATAAATAGATAGATAGATAGATAGATAGATGATAGATAGACAGACAGCATACTTTAGTGAGGAAGAAGAAACAAGAAGGAAAATGGTATGATTCTGTTGAGGTTTGGTCTTTTGCTAGGTATTGTAATGCCCCCAAAGCCTGGTTTCCCCCAGGAATGAAAGAATCCACACATACAATGTGACCTTGCTTCTTAATTTAAAACATTAAATAAAGATGCTAACAGGGGCTGGTGAGATGGCTCAGCGGGTAAGAGCACTGACTGCTCTTCCAAAGGTCCTGAGTTCAATTCCCAGCAACCACATGGTGGCTCACAGCCACCTGTAATGAGATCTGACGCCCTCTGCACTCTTCTGGTGTGTCTGAAGTCAGCTACAGTATATTTATGTGTAATAATAAATAAATCTTTGGGCAAGAACAACCAGGAACTGAGTGAGTGAAGTTGACCGGAGCAAGCAGAGGTCCTAAAAACTCAATTCCCAATGCCCACATGAAGGCTCACAACCATCTCTGTACAGCTACAGTGCACTCACACACATAAAATAATAAATAAATAAATCTTAAAAAAAAANCTACAGTATATTTATGTGTAATAATAAATAAATCTTTGGGCAAGAACAACCAGGAACTGAGTGAGTGAAGTTGACCGGAGCAAGCAGAGGTCCTAAAAACTCAATTCCCAATGCCCACATGAAGGCTCACAACCATCTCTGTACAGCTACAGTGCACTCACACACATAAAATAATAAATAAATAAATCTTAAAAAAAAAATGCTAACAGCCAACAGCTGGCCAGAAAAGACATAGGTGGAGTTTGGAGTTCCAGGACTTGAGGTCTGAGAAGAACCATAGGGAGGGGAGAGAGAAAAGGTGGAGAGAACAAAAGATGCTATGGGGTAGGAATTTTCAGAACACGGCCATGAGGGCTGGCCAATTGGTGTTAAGAGCAGCCCAAGAGGCAGGCAGATTTCTGACTTCAAGGCCAGCCTGGTCTACAGAGTGAGTTCCAGGACAGCCAAGGCTACACAGAGAAACCCTGTCTCAAAAAAAAAAAAAAAAAAGGAAACAACAACAACAACAACAACAACAATAGAGCAGCCCCGGGGTTATTGATACGGAAGTAGATATAATAGCGTGGTGGGTAGATAACTGCCCAGCTCTAGTGCTGACTAAGGCTTATTTTAATAATTAAAGTTGTGTGTCTTTTATCCGGGATTGAGTGACCAATGGCAGGGTAGAAGCTCTGGATTGAGATTAATAATTTCTACAACATAACCACATTTATCTAAGCAGAAGATACAAGTATTTAAAACAATAACGTATATTACACAGACATCTATAAGCCTGAAGTACACTGGAATGATGGCCTTCAGGGGAGAAAAGGAGTAAGATTAGAGAAAGCCTAAGTGTGTGGTGGTGGTAGTGAGACTGGAGAAGCCAGGTGTGGTTGGCACGACAGTCATCGCAGCACTTGGGAGGTGGGGCTAGGGAGACCATGCTTATCTTTAGCTACATAATGAGTTTTGAGTTTGAGGCCAGTTTAGACTGTAGGAAACTGTCAAAGAAAGAAAGAAAGAAAGAAAGAAAGAAAGAAAGAAAGAAAGAAAGAAAGAAAGAAAGAAAGAAAGAAAGAGAGAGAGAAAGAAAGAAGTAGGGGCCATGATGTGAGAAAAGGGGAGTAATAATAAACAAAACAAGAGTGGCTTTCAGGTGAGAAATAAGAAAAGTCAAAGCCGGGCGTGGTGGCGCATGCCTTTAATCCCAGCACTCGGGAGGCAGAGGCAGGCAGATTTCTGAGTTCGAGGCCAGCCTGGTCTACAAAGTGAGTTCCAGGACAGCCAGGGCTATACAGAGAAACCCTGTCTCGAAAAACAAAAACAAAAAACAAAAAACAAAAACAAAAAAAAAAAAGTCAATTTCCTGACTTTAAGAAAAATAAGTAAATGACTAGAGAAATAAATGGCCACAGTCTTTCTGGAAAGTAAAGCCATTATTATTATTTTTTTTTGAGGCAAGCCAGGTATGATAGTGCCCATCATTAATCCCATCACTTGGGAAGTAGAGGCAGGAGGACCAGAAGTTTGACAGTCAGCCTGGACTACATGAAGCATTGTGGTTAAAAAGAAATCAAAACAAACAACAACAACAACAAAAACAACAACAAAAAGACAGGGATAGCAGTCATAGTGAGGGACGATGTGGCTCAGTGGGAAAACACTTGTCTAGTACAAAAGATGCCAGGATTTAATCTCCAATACCATCCAGAAAGGAAAAGAATATAAAGCAAGAGGCTCACACACATCAGTTTCACAACAGTAAGAAAAAAATGGTCAGCATTCTCAAGTAAATCAGAGCAGTCTGTGTGGAGTGAGATACCGTGCAGCATTGATGGTCAAGCTTGGTCATCTCCTTGCCGGACATTGTGGCACACTGTATCTGTAGCTCTCAAACTTAGAGGTAGAAGGGCAGAAGCATCAAGCATTCAAGGCCAGCCTGGTATATGAGACCCCAGCTTAAAAAAAAAAAAAAAAACAAAATCAACCAACTAGCAAAAATCCTAAGCCCCTAAATTAAAACCACTACCACTAACTTCAACAACAACAGACTCCTCTCCTGCTTCAGCCTCTCTATTCTATTCATTAGGCTTGGCTCTTCTACTCTGTCGATGGGAACAGTGATAATATTCATTGAGCTCAGTTTATCCTGAGTTCTTTCATTAGTAAGCGACAAAAAGCACTATTCGACAATACTTGTGTGACTATTTTACTATTTTTACTTTTTTTTTTTCTTAACTTATATATGGTTACAGGTCTGTTGTTCTATAGTTTTACATGCAATAGCTCCTTCAGAGTTTGGGGTAAGCACACAGTGGAGCCTTCTCTTAGCATAATGGGCTCTCCCTCTGGAATCAGAAGCCAAGATAAACTTCCCCCATAAGTTGCCTTTGATAATAGTTTAACACAAAAACAGAAAAGTGACTAATACACCTTGTCTCAAAAAAGAAAAAGAGGGGGCTGGAGAGATGGCTCAGTGACTAAAAGCACTAGCTGATGCTGCCGGGTGTGGTGGTGCACGCCTTTAATCCCAGCACTTGGGAGGCAGAGGCAGGTGGATTTCTGAGTTCTAGGCCAGCCTGGTCTCAAAGTGAGTTCCAGGACAGCCAGGGCTACACAGAGAAACCCTGTCTCGAAAAAACCAAATATATATATATATATATATATATATATATATATATATATATATATATATATATATATTCATTGTTCTCAGCCAGGTGGTGGTGGTGCATGTGTGAATCCCAGCGCTGGGGAGGCAGAGGCAGGCAGATCCCTGTCAGTTTGAGGGCAACCTGGTCTGCAGAGTCTCAAATGAGAACAAACAAA
The DNA here is from genome assembly GCA_902729485.2 of Mus minutoides. Taxonomy (NCBI): domain Eukaryota; kingdom Metazoa; phylum Chordata; class Mammalia; order Rodentia; family Muridae; genus Mus; species Mus minutoides. Next base: position 249,365 of record LR749919.1, read on the forward strand.
CAAAAAAATTTATTATTCTTGACTTTCTTCTACTTCAACACTATGTCCTGTGTTTTTTAATTTTTGTTTGTTTGTTTGTTTGTTTGTTTGTTTTTCGAGACAGGGTTTCTCTGTTTAGCCCTGGCTGTCCTGGAACTCACTCTGTAGACCAGGATGGCCTCGAACTCAGAAATCCGCCTGCCTCTGCCTCCTGAGTGCTGGGACTAAAGGCATGCACCACCACGCCTGGCTAAAAATATTTTTATTTTACTTTATTCATGTGGGTTTTTGCTTGCATGTATATCTGTGTATCACACGTGTGCCTGGTGCCTGTGCAGGTGACTGGGACTGAAGTTGAGGTTGGCTGTGAGCTGCCATGTAAGTGTTGCAAATTGAACCCAGGTCTTCTGAGAGAGCAGACAGTGAGTGCCAAGTGAGATGGCTTAGAAGATAATGGCACCTGGCACCAACCATAACCACTTGAGTTAGATCCCTGAGAGTTCACATGGTAGGAGAGAATTGACCCCAACGAGTCATCCCCTGGCTTACACACACACACACACACACACACACACACACACACGAATGCATATACACACAGAAGAAAGAAAGAAAGAAAGAAAGAAAGAAAGAAAGAAAAAAAGAGAGAGAGAGAGAAAGAAAGAAAGAAAGAAAGAGAGAGAGAGAGAGAAAGAAAGAGAGAGTGCTTGTAACCACTGAACCACCTCTCTGGTGCCAACTGCCGTTGACTCTACGCCGTCATGCCTCTCTATTCCTACCACTGTGCCTTAGTTTGGATCTTTCTTTCCCTTTGCCTAAGAGCTTTGTAGGCTGTTTTCCGGTGTCATGCTTTCTTCTGACCCATCTCCTATGTAACACTTTTCTAGAGTGTTTCCAAAGTGTGTCCTAATCATGGTGTTTCCTCAGTGACTCCAACGAGCCCCTTCACTTACCACATAAGTAGCTCTGATGCCCCCTCAACATGGTGTTCAAGGCTGTATAATCTAGCCTTATCTTTTTTGTTGTTGTTGTTTTTTTCAAGACAGTGTTTTTCTGTATAGCCCTGGCTGTCCTGAAACTCACTCTGTAGACCAGGTTGGCCTCGAACTCAGAAATCTATCTGCCTCTGCCTCCCAAATGCTGGGATTAAAGGTGTGCGCCACCACTGCCCAGCATATGTATACAATTTAGCACCAGTAAAATCCACCCACCTCCTTCCCACCCTTCCCAATGTCCCGTAATCACTATCCTACTTGCCTGCCGATTTTTAACATAAACTTTCATTTATATATTTACAAATTTTAATTTATTTATTTGTGCATGAAGTACAGGTTCACATCTGTACTCCCCCTGCCTCTGCTTTCCAGTGCAGGATTATAGGCATGTGTGACCACGTCTATCTCTCATTTTTTATTAAAAATTTATTACATTTAGGTGTTTGTGGGGGTGGATGGGTTGGGGGGGGTGAGTGCTCTCCATGAAGGCTGTGTGGAAGTCAAAGGACAACTTGCTGGAGCCGATTCTCTCCTTTCGCGTGGGTCCTCGGGGATGGTACTTTGCTTGTGGGGTTTGTCCATCTCCACAGCCTATGGGGTCTATGTTGTAAAACTTTTCGCATGTGAGAGGAGCAGATAGTACTTGTCTCAACACGATGTCTTTCAGATCCACTTATTTAGTTGCACACGGTGAGCGTCTGCTGCTCTTTACAGATGAATGATGCTACACTGTGTACATATCCAGCTTCAACTTCCCAGTTTGCTGGTTGGGGGTTTAGCTCAGCGGTAGAGAGTTTGCATGGCAAACGCAAGGTCATGGGTTCCATCCTCAGCTCTTGAAAAAAAAAAAAAAAAGACAAAATAACCAAAAGATCAACTTCCCAGTTTGATCTCTTCACAATCTTTTTTTCCTTCTGACCTCTGCAGCACCTCCTTAGTGATCAACCCTATTGATCTATTACACTTGCGGGTTCTCTACACCCACAGATTTAGCCTCTCTCACTAATCACCAATGGAGAATGGAAAGATGCCAGTGGGCCACAGCAGGCAGGAAGGCCAGTGCTTTCCATGTTTTAGGGGGTGTGGTGATGACTCAGGGCTTTCGGGCCCTCTCATTGCTTCCTAGTCTCAAGGCATCTTTGGATGGGTTCTTTGGGCTGACTAGACTACACTGCGTCTGTTCTTTCTCTTCTGGTTTGTCACTTAAGACTTTTGCTCTAGCTTGGAGCTGTAAGAGATGACTCTGGGGTGTTGACTGTGGGGATAAAAAAAAGAGACTAACCTGGCTGGGTGGTGGTGGCTCACACCTTTAAGTCCCAGCACTCAGGATACAGAGGCAGGCAGATCTCTGAGCTCAAGGCCAGCCTGGTGTACAGCCTGAGTTCCAGGACAGCCAGGGCTACACAGAGGAAACCCTGTCTTGAAAAACAAAACAACAAAAAACAGAGTAAACTATGCTCAAGATGTCTGAGATTCATGAAAGGGACGATGCCTCTGAACAGTGGTTTACAGATGTTCTTCAGTGGCCTTATTAGGATGGAGGCCCCAGCCTGAAAATACATGATCTGACTCTCCTGTGACAAGAAACTCAGGGATGAAATGCAGAAAAATTTAGGTCCTTTGTCAAAGATAATCTCACTGTGTTTCAGTACAGCTTCCCCGAGCTGGTGAACTACTCATCCTTAAGATCTTTACAAGGTTTGTTGTTGTTGTGTTTTTCCTTTTTGTTTGTTTGTTGTTTTGACAGGTTCTGTGTAGCTCAGAAATTTGGCTACAAATATCTTAAGTGACCAAGAATGACCTTCTCTGATGCAGTGATCATCCATAACTTCTGAGACTCTCTGACCTCCAAGGAGAGTGCAAGCTCTTTGAAGGCCTGGACAATATCGTTATTATCGTAGTATCTCCATTTCTGAGCACTGCTAAGACCGGATAGATGAAAGACAATGCATCATCTAGGGTCAACTGCGGATTTGGAAATGTCTGTTGCCAAAGATCCGCCTGCTTTGCCCTCCCATTCTTTCTTTGCATAGTGCAGGGAAAGGCTGAGGTTAATTTTTATTAAAACAATCTAGCCAGCAGCTTAGCTGCACCCTTACCCACATGCCTGTACTTAGAGACACTCAGCACACGGTTGAGTTTATTTTGCTCTTCCACGGATAATGAGAGCCAGAGAATGATGGGAAGATAATCGGTTCAGTCGCCAACATCGCATTTGAGAAAAAAGAGGGCAGGCGGGGGGGAGGGGGGGGTGATGGTGGTTTGAATCCTCAGAAGTCTTCCCCAAATAATAGGAAAGCTTTCAGTACAGCTCCAAATGTTTCCTCACTTCGCAGCCTCTTCCTCTTCTGAGATTAGGCCCAGTTGCCTGGACGGCTTCCTGTCAGGGCTTTCCCGACAAGGGTATTTAAAGTGAGAAAGGGGAAGAGAAAGTCGGAGACCCGAGCGAGGACCACGGCTGAGTCCGACTGGCTTCTGCTGGGAATTCAAGATGGGTCTCCAGGACATTTCCAAATCCGCTCCTCTCCAACTCTTCCGTCTCCGCCTCTGCGGTTCTCTAGGGCTCCGCGGAGACTGATCTATCACCAATCAGCCTCAGAAGCGAAGGGAGAGTTTCTTTCCCAAGTGTCTCAAAGGCACAAACTTTGAGGAGACAACCGGGAGGGAGGGAGGACCGACGTGCAGGGGGCAGAGGCAGGAAGCAGGCAGGGAGGCAGGCAGGCGCGGGGAAGGCAGTGGAACGCCCCGCAGGCTGAGGCTAACCAGGGCGGACCGGGGCACACTCCCCGGCGCAGACACCGCCCGAGGCAGCATAGCGGCAGGGCCTGCGCAGCGGTCGCCTGGCCCCCCGAGGCCCGCGGCCGCGCCCCGGAGGCGGGCCGGGGGCGGGGCAGCACCGGGTCGGGGCGCGGAAGCCTGGAGCTTTGGCTCGGGCCTCCCCGCCTGGGCGGGCCCCGGCTGCCGAGGATCCCCCTAGACGCCGCCCGGGAGCCACGGCCCGGAGCCCGGCGCTCATTGGCGGCGCGGCGCGGCCTCCCCGCCCCCCGGCGTCCCCGCCCCCTCCGCTGCCGCCGCCGCCGCCGCGGCTCGACTCCGCCTCCTGGCCCGCCGGGAGCCGCCTCCGTCGCCGCCACAGCCTCCTTCGCCGCCGGTCCGGGCCCAGCCAGCGCCCGCCGCGCCGGAGTCGAGTCGCAGTCCGAGCCGCTGCTCGCGGCCCCGCCATGAGCGGAAGCGCCGCCGCCGCGGTCGCCGCCGCCGCCGCCTCAGCCGCCGCCGCCGCCGCGCACTTCCAGCCTCGGTCGTCGTCTCCCAGGCCGGGGCCCGCCGAGCTCGGGCCCCCCCGCCGCCCGCGCCCCCCGCCGCCCCCGCCGCCGCCCCGGCCCGAGCCCATCACCGCCGGCCGCCTTAGCCCTCCGGGCCACGGGCCTCTTCGGAGCGGGGCGCAGGGTGTCGGTGCCTGCGGCAGAGCGCCCGGAGCAGGTACGGGGTCTGCCGGCGAGGCGGGGCGGGGCGGGCTGTGCGGGGAGGGGTGAGGGTCAGTCCGGGGCAAGGGGTCCCGCGGAGAGGGAGGAGCCTTGCCCGACACAGCTTTGTCCAGCCCGGGAGACCCCGGGAGCCCTGCTCCTCCGCCGGGCAGAGCTCCTCACAAAGCGTTTTCGCACCCGCTGGGCAGCCCCTTCCTGCGGGGTGGGCAGGGCAGGACCTCGTGAGGAATCGGCTCTGCCGGGGAGGAAACTGAGGCTTACTGGGGGGAAGTGACTTGCCCAAGGTCACAAAGCCTGCTAGAGTCGTGTTTTGGCTGAGAACCAGGGCCACCCTGGAGCTGGCGCGGGCCATCAGTCGAGGGGGCTGGGAGGAGGAGGTAGAGTCCCCAGCCCTTGAGTCTGGAGTGGTGGGAAGGAGGGGGTTGGGGCCTGCGCCCTGGCACACCCACCAGGGTAGCTAACCTAGTCTAAGCTGACCAGGACAGGTAGGAAGGAGAAACAGGAGCTGCCTCGGGAGCTTAGTGCCCTGGGGAGCCGATTTAGGGAGCTGGAGCGAGCAGGACTCCTGCCGGGGGCGGGGAGGGGGATGTGCTCCGAGAGCGTTTTATTGAGGTAGTGGAGTAGAGCTTTTGGAAACTTGACTCGGGGACCGTTTGTCTTCTCCAGGTCATCCTTCTCACTACTGCATAGGCTAAGCCAGCCCAGCGGGAATGAAGGGGAAGGAGGCCTTTTCATACAGTGTCTTTTTCCAGGAAATTGCCCGAGTTTTGTTTATGCCCGGAACAGAAATACATAACTGGTCCTGGTAAAAGCATGCATGTGACAGAGGGCCATCCGAGCCTTTTCTAGATGGTCTGGACTTAACACACTTGGAGAATTCTCTGAGGAAGAGCAGCTGTCCTAGAAGGGGGAAGGAAGTTGGGAGGGTTAGGACAAGTCACCCTCCTGCCTGCTTTACCTTTCAGGAGGAATCCGCTCTTACTTGGGGTGATTAGGCGAGTTGCTTTTACTCTGCGTGCATCTTAGAAAAGGCGAGGGGATATTAATTATTTCCAGAGGAGATGGAGAAAGTAATGGATGGATAGCAGGCAATGAGGAAAGATCAGTAGAAGCTGTGGAATGGGGAAAAAGAGAGGGTATGTAGTTATTGTGGGGGAAGGGAGATAAAGGGATTGCTGAAGGGGAGGAAGGAGGGCAGCTAGTTTAGAGGAAAAGACTGGGACGCTTCCAAAAGGGAAGCAAAACAAATAGGGTAAGTTTGAAGTGAGCCTTTTTAAGCGCTGAACACTGTCTACAATATAGAGTTTTCCTATGGGTCTGACATAATTTCGTGTCTTTTTTTTTTTTTAAGGACAGTTGTAATATAGACTTATGCTGCCCTTAACTTCACCTACTTCCTTCATTGTCACCGCTAAGGATACAGGCCCCAGAGTGCCTAAGGTATTGTCTTGGAAGTAAGGCTTGACAAAAGAAGGAAGAGAAAGACTAATTAGCAAGTGAATTAATTAAGGCCTTTTCTCCAGATTGATTCCTTAAAGTCAGCTGTTTCTTTACTGTCCTGCTCTGTACCTGAGCTTTCCATCTCGGGTGATGTTGGAAGGCTGCTTTGGGGTTGTGATTCCAGCACTAGGAAGACCGAGGTAGAGGGATCAAGAGTTCCAGGCCAGCTGGTCACCACAGCAAGTTGGGAAGCCTGGTCAACTTAGGAAAAATTCTAGGATTTTGTTATAGACTTTTGTGTGTATGTGTATGTGTTTAAAGGTTTATTTATCTACTTATTTGTGTGTTTTCAAGATAGGGTTTTTCTAAGCCTTCCCTAGCTGTCCTGGACTTGCATTGTAGACCAGGCTGGCATCGAACTCACAGATCTACCTGCTTCTGCCTCCTGAGTGGTGGGACTAATAAAAAGACTTGTGCTGCCACACCTGGTTAATAGGTTTATTTTATATGTGTGAGGGTTTTGTCTGCAGGTGTTTATGTATGTGCATTGCATGAAGGCCAGAACAGAATGTCAGAAACTCTGGAAGTCTAGTTACAGGCTGTTGTGAGCCTTTATGTGGGTGCTAGGGTCTGAGCCTGGGCCCTCTACAAGTGTAGCCAGTGATCTTAAAATCTCAAGCCTCAAAATCCTGTTTTGAAATGTAATAGAAGGGAGAGTGATTGTCTAGCACCTTTCAGGCCCTGGGTTTTATTCCTAATAGTAGAAACAAACCATGACTCTAAGAAACACATTTAGCATGTATGTCCACCTATGTACACCTATGTATAAGAACATTTATTTGTCAAAGACATGTAATCAGACACATGTAAATTGAACAGCAATATATGCTATTTCATTCCTATCAACCAGGCAGAACTTAAATGCTCTGGTGAGCATTAGTAAGATTGTAGAGAAATAATAAACTTCTGTTGCTTTGTTTTTGTGCTAAGGGTAGGTAGGACCCAGCCTCCTACGTGCTAAGCAAGTTCTCTGTCACAGAACTATAGCTCTAGCCCTGTGGGGAATGGGAGATACTTTTAAAAACAGAGCCCCACTGTGTAGTCTTGGCTGTCCTGGAACTTGCTATGTAGACCAAGTTGGCCTTAAACTCACAGAGATGCACCTTCTCTAATTCCTGACTTAATTGCTAGGATTAATAAACAGTACTTTTATATACTGTTAGTGGGAACAGAAATATGTGAAACCACCTTGGAGAGTAGTAGTAGTGTAGCCGGGCAGTGGTGGTGCATGCCTTTAATCCCAGCACTCAGGAGGCAGAGGCAGAGGCAGAGGCAGGCGGATTTCTGAGTTCGAGGCCAGCCTGGTCTACAAAGTGAGTTCCAGGACAGCCAGGGCTATACAGAGAAACCCTGTCTGGAAAAAAACAAAAAACAAACAAACAAACAAACAAAAAACCCAAACAAATATCTAGTTAAAATCTGGTAGCCAGTGCTATACAGAGAAACCCTGTCTCAAAAAACCAAAACCAAAACCAAAACCAAAACCAACCAAACAAACAAACAAAAAAGCTGGTTGACATACCTTTCTATCTAAAATGTGTAAAGACAATAATAAATACAAGAGAAGTACAAGAATCCTATTCCAGGGCCTGGAGAGAAGGCTCAGTGAGTACGAACACTGTTCTTCCAGAGTTCACAACTGTGTGTAACTCCAGGATCTGACACCCTCATACAGACATATATACAGACAAAACACCAATGCACATAAAATAAAAAAATTATATCTTATTCCAGCTCATATATGGCACCAGTAGGGCCATCTAAACTTTTAGAAAGACCCTCCTCGCACAGTCTAAAGAGACGGCTCACTAGGTGAGGTGCACTCTCTGAAAGCATGAAGACTCAGAAGCCAGCTGGGGCAGAGTTTGCCTTCACCCCTCGTCTTGTGTGGTGTGGGTAGTGTGGAGGCAGCTGCACCCTGTAGGTTTAATAGCTACAGTCAATGAGAGACTCAGCCTCAAAAACAATAAGATGAACAGTGGTAGAGAAAGATGCCCAAACTGCCTCTAGCATCCACATGAGCAGGTGTGTGCAGGAGTACCTGTGAACACTGCATTCATTTGAACACTGAACACACATGCCCAGGGCCCCCTCACAGCTGAATATTATAGCTCTTCGAGGAAATAAATTAAAACATCAATGGTGTCACATACCTGTAATTCTAGTAGTTTGGAGGTGGAACAAGTTCAAGGCCAGCATGGGCTACTAAAAAACTTATCTCAACCTGCCACCCCAGTAAATTATAGCTAATGCATTAAAAAATGGATGTATATTAAAAACCTGATATGTGGGCTGGTGAGATAGCTCAGCGGGTAAGAGCACCCGACTGCTCTTCCGAAGGTGATAAGTTCAAATCCCAGCATCCACATGGTGGCTCACAACCATCTGTAACGAGATCTGGCGCCCTCTTCTGGAGTGTCTGAAGACAGCTACAGTGTACTTACATATAATAAATAAAATAAATCTTAAAAAAAAAAAAACAAAAAAACCTGATATGTTTTGAGGGAGCAAATCCCAGAAGAATTTTTACAGAAATTTTCCACTTGTATATTTTGAAAATTCAAAACTATTTGTGGTTATATACATGCATAGTAATGTAAACACATGTGTGGGAACTATAAAAACTCACAAGTAGTACTTATCTCTGGGTAGCGAAGGTGGAGCATGGGCTAAGACTGGTATGCAAAGGGCTCTAATTGTACTTAATATTACTTAAATTCAGATCAGGAAATTGCAAATTATGATTTGTTAGTGTTGGATGTGAGTTATAGAGATTAAATATATTATTCTAAATATTTCTCAGATGTCTGAAATATTTCTCAGATGTCTCTCATTTTCTTGTTTATAGAACATAAAGTTTTGACCTATAGTGCTGGATCTGTAACTACAGCATCTAGTCCAGCATAGTCTGTTAGGCGCCGGGCCCCGGGCTTCTTTTTTTACTTTTTCTGACCTGTATCCTAGTTTTGCTGTGAGTAAAGAGAAAAAAGTTTGTTATTATTTTTAATTTAAAAAATTATAAGTGTGTGGGCTTTGTCTGCATGTATGACTGTATAGTATAGCATATCTGGTGCCGAGGGCTGGAAGAGGGCATTGCATGCCCTGGAGCTGTAGTTTCGTTGTAAGCAGCTCCATGAGTTCTGGGAAGCGTGGATAGTGCTCAACTGCTGAGCCTTTCTTCTAGCAATGGGGAATTTTTATTTTGGAATTGCTGGAGAACATAAAGGATTCTCTAAATCTTCTAGAGGACCTAGACCAGCAGTTGGAGTTTTGTCAAAGATGAAAATGCTCAGGCACCTTCTGATTTACCAGGTAGAAGATGGGCCCAACCACCAGAGTCACAGGCTCACTCACTAGAGTTTGAGGACGTGTTTCAGATTTGTCAGAACTCGGCCTCCAGGCCCTTCCCCGGGCTGTGCTTTGTTCCTGCTCCATGACTGGGTATGATTTGAACCATGTGATGATATTTATCACTTTGAGACTGTCCTTTTAGTTCAGGCCAGCCTTCCTTTCCAGGTCCATGCCGCAAGCTTCTGAGTACAGGCATAGGCCATCATCAACATACTTCCTTCCTTTGTGGAGCATAAAGGAATGACAAGGGAGCTGCTCGGGAAATGGCTTATGGGTAAAGTGCTTGCTGAGCAAGCCTGGAGACCACAGTTCAGATCCTTTGCGCCAGGTAAATGACAGGCAGCTGTAATCCCAGTGCGCTGGCTAGCTAGACTAGCTAAATTATCAAGCTTTAGGTTCAAGTGAGAGACCCAAGGTGGAGAGTGATGTAAGAAAACACATAGTGCCAAACTCTGTCTGCCACATGAATGCATTCACACTTGGACATACCTGCATTCCCGCCATGGGAACATGTATATGTGGGCATGCATACCACATACACATACTCATTACAGTGGTGGCTCACACCTTTATTCCCAGCACTTGGAAGGCAGAGAGGCAGATGGATCTTTGTGAGTTTGAAGCTAGCCTGGTCTACAGAGTGAGTTCCAAGTCAGCCAGAGCAGAGGAAAAAAAAAAGGAAAGAAAGAAAGAAAACTGCTAAGAGTAGGATTGAATGCCTTTAACCATAGCCTGTTCTTTAACCCACTTCCTTCTAGAGGTAGTCTCATGTGTTTCGGGCTAGCACCAAACTTGTTTTGCAGCTGAGGATGACCTTGAACTTCTAGTCTTTTTGTTTACACGTGAATGGTGGGAGTGCTGAGATATTAGGCCTGCACCAAACCCATTTTATGCTATGTTGGTGCTTGGTGCATGCTAGGCAGATACTTAAACCTGTATCTGCTATGTCCCCAATATTCTTGCTGTTTTTTTGTGTGACAGGGTCTCATGTAGCTCAGGTTGGCTTTCAGTTTTCTTTGTAGCTGAGGCTGGCCATGAACTACAGATTTTCTTGCTTCTATCACCTAGTGCTAGGATTTTAGGTATGCATACCTGATTGGCTATGCCCGTCTTAATCCAGATGGCCAGTTCCTCTTACTTCAGGGCAGGTGGATAAGGGGCTCACAAGAGGACTATTTATCAAAATGTACAGGCTTCTACCTCTTTGTCAGCTCTGTCTTTTTATAGTTGGTAGAATAACACAAGGGCTAACAGAAAGCAATCCTCAAATGGTAAATGTGTGTAGTTTAGGAGGGCCTGGGGGGTTGGTCTCAGCCCTGCCCATGCTAATAAGCATGCACTCTGTCACTGGCTGCACTCTAGCCCTCAGGCCCCCTTTTCTTTTGACACTTCTTTATTTACTTTGTGTGTGGGATGGATGCAGGTCCCAGGGGTTCCACGGAGGCTACCACAAGTACCCTTACCCGATAAGTGGCTCTCAGGTCTCCCTCACGCCTTTCTTAAGAGCACATTGGTTTATCCTCTGCAGATAATGGAGGTTCCTGTAGTGTTTTGGCTTATTATCTGCATTTGAGCTTCAGCGTTTGAAACCATGAGAAAAGTTTTGGGTATTAGGAAATGATTGCTTATCCCTTGACTTGGAAGTTTCTTCTCTCAAGTTTACTAGTTTTCCTTAGATGTTAAATTTTTAGTCTTGATTCATTTAAGGATTTTATATTAAAGGTGAGAGTTTCTGATGTTGAATTCTGTGAAATGCCTGTTTTTGTTGAGGTGCTTTCTGATGGGCTCGTTTTAGAAGTGCAGCATGGCTCCAGGAGGTTCTAATTTCTTTTTTCTTTTTTTAGTTAATTTTAAGCAAGACTGCTATATAGGACTACATACATGATCTCCAGAACAGACCAGCTATTTCAGGTAGCAGCTGAGGGTGGACCCTTTTGTCAGGATGAGCAACTAAGGGCTGGCACAACGGCTCAGTGGATGGCATTGTTTGCCATCACGTCCAGTGGCCTTAGTTTGATCCCTGAGACCCACATGGTAGAAGGAGAGAACTAAGGCCTGCAGGTTCTTCTCTAGCTTCCACAGGCAAAACAACAAATTAAAAAGAGAGACTCCATACCCTCAGAAGGGGCCATGATTCTCAGTCTCACATTGGAGTATTAACTAGTGCGGCCTGCCAGCTCTGGGTCCCTGGGTCCAGCAGTGACTGTGTCCTCCACACTTAACTCTGAGTCTGGATTGAAGGCCGACTTGGTGCTGAGTTTGAGGCTCTAGAAGAATTTGCTGTGTGAGTATTTCTTGCTTGCCGTTTTGAGGCAGGGTTTCATGTTTTTCAGGTTTGTCTCAGGGTTGCTGTTTGGTCTGGCCTGGCCTTGAGCTTCTGATTGTCCTGTGCTACCTGAGTGCTGGGATTACAGCTCTGCTTTTATTCGTGCTGGGCACCAGGTACAGGGCTTGGTGTATGCTTGGCAGATGTTCTGCCAATTTAGTTATATTCCCAGTTTTGGTAGTTCTGAGAGTTGAACCTAGAGTCTCAATAAACTGTAAGTTTACCACTGACACACATTCCTGGCTCTCTACCTGAACTTATCCTTAAAAGGATTTCAGACCTGCCTTTTTTTTCCCCCTTGTTCCAGTCAACTCTGCTCACTCCACTCCACCCCCCTCACTCCTGCTGGCTCCGCTCGCTCCGGTCGGCCCCGCTCGCTCAGGCCAGCCCCGCTCGCTCTGGTTGGTCTTTCCGGTCCAAGGATTCGTTTATTATTATTCTTTATAAGTACACTGTAGCTGACTTCAGACGAACCAGAGGAGGGCATCAGATCTCATTACGGGTGGTTGTAGGGATTTGAACTCATCACCTTCGGAAGAGCAGTCGGGTGCTCTTACCCGCTGAGCCATCTTACCAGCCCCAGACCTGCCTTTTTAATACTACATTAACCTTAATCAAAGATTTCAGCTTTATGTGATAAACTTTATTATGAGACTGGAGAAATAATACAGAATAAGCAGGAAATGGCTTATGGAAAAACATAATGAGAGAAATCTGTAAGAAAGACAGCAGCATCGGTAAACAGAGGTAAGAGCGAAGCTGCCTCCCATGCTTGCTCCTAGCTTCTTGCAGCGGTCACTTTGGGACGTAGAGTGTTATTTTTCTATCTCTGCTTTCCATTCATACTAGCGTAGCATTCCTGAATTTCTGAGACCTGAGGCTTTTTAGCCAATTTAAAAAGTATTTACCCGGGGCTGGTGAGATGGCTCAGCGGGTAAGAGCACCCAACTGCTCTTCCGAAGGTGATAAGTTCAAATCCCAGCATCCACATGGTGGCTCACAACCATCCTTAACGAGATCTGGCACCCTCTTCTGGAGTGTCTGAAGACAGTTACAGTGTACTTACATATAATAAATAAAATAAAATAAAATAAATCTAAAAAAAAATATTAAAAAAAAAGTATTTACCCATTTATTTTCCATTAAGTTACTATTCGTGCTTCCTGCTGTTTCATTTTTTTCTTGGGGAGAGGAAGGAGTACTATGTACCTAGGATAGACTGACTGCCTTTGCAAATGATGGCAGAGTGCTTTCCAGAACAGTTGTCATGATCAAGTGATACTCCTGCGGCTGGAGGGAGAGCTGCATGTGAAGTGGGCTCTAATGTCCTCTTTATTATTTCAAAACATGAATGAGGTGGCAGAGAGAGAAGCCCATTGTGTATTTGTTGATGTTTGCAAGGAAATTTTGAAGAAATTATATGTAAATAGTAATGTTTAATGAAAATAAAATGGCCTTATGCCCACACAAGGAGGATCTACAGATTTTAACTGTAGACCTCATCCAAAGTGATGGAACTGTTTCCTTTCTTGTTTCCTTAGCTGGATAGGAGTGCTATTTGGGGTAGAATGGAGACTGAGGTGATGAGGGGCAGGTGTAGAGTGATGGGGCTTCACTGTGTTCTGTTTAGGGCAAGCCAGAATGCATAGGACTGTTTCTGCATTTTCTGCTTTTGTGGTAAAATATGTGTAGAAATAAAGGAGCGAAAATGCATGTGTTTCCCTGAATATAATAATTGGATTTTGTTGAGACAAATGGAGAAAAGTGGTAAGAGGAAGAGACGTATGTGTGTATGAAAGGGAGTAGCCAGGTGGCGGGTGTGTTCTGCGTGGGCTCTGTGTGTTCCTAGAGTTGAAGAAGAGATGGTTCCTGTCTCATTCTGCTTTAGTGCCTTTTAGCGTCAAGGGCGGGTAGGCTGAAGTAAAACACGGATCATTTCAGAGTTGCCTTCACTAATTTGAAATGCTTGTGATTAACAAAAACCTATTTTTGCTTGTCTCTTTGTTTGGCTTTTGAGTTATCTTGCTTAAAATAAAAACTAAGTTTGTGTCCTTCCTAAATTCTTACTCTGCTTCCATACATATGTGGGCATCTCCCAGAGGTGACGGTAAAGCCCAGGCTGAGCGAGCACCGATTCCCTGGAGTGAGGGCCTTGGCTGCCAGCTGATGCTGAGGTTCCAGAGGAGCCAGGGGTGAGAGCCTGCAGGGCAGGCTCGCCTGCTGTCCCCCTTCTCTAGTCTCTCTGCTCCTGGCCACTCTGGGCTTAGTGACTGTGCCTGTCCTCTGTCAAGATGGACTCTGCCCCTTCCTTATTCCCATGCAGGGAGTATAGAGGCCGAGCAGGGTCTTGATGGTCACCTATGAGAAAACCCCCAAAGGCTGCGTGTGGCTGAGTAATAAGACATGAGGATTGCTGGGAGTTTGAGGCCAGTCTAGACTGCATAGTGAGTATTATATAGTATTATAGGTCAGCCACAGCTACCTAGCAAGAAGAAAAAGAGAGCCCGGCAGTTGTGGCGCACGCCTTTAACCCCAGCACTTGGGAGGCAGAGGCAGGCGGATTTCTGACCAGTCTGGTCTACAGAGTGAGTTCCAGGACAGCCAGGGTTACACAGAAAAACTGTCTGGAAAGAACAAAACAAAAACCAAAACCAAACAACGGAAGGAAGGAAGGAAGGAAGGAAGGAAGGAAGGAAGGAAGGAAGGAAAGAGAGAGAGAGAGAGAGAGAGAGAGAGAGGGCTGTAGATCAGAGAAGAGAAAACCGCTAGGAGTAAAGTAGTACCAGGCTAAACCTAGCCCACCACAGCAGCCGCAGCTCTCCTTCCTCACTTCCTCGCTGCCACTCCTCCTCCTGAGAGCTGGGAGAGCACACCCATCCCAAATCCTACAAAGAGGCTTTGTGCTTTGCGGATGTTCTGAGAGGCGGGATCACTGTAATTATAATTCCCTAAGCACAAGCAAGTAATGGGGGCAGGCAGGGTAAAGATGGTATCCAAGTTCTTGTTGGTAAGGAAAAGTCAGGCGGGGATTAAAAATTATCTGGAGACAGCATCCAAAAGTGGATAATGGAGCGTTGTTGTAATGCTGACGAGAGTGTGTTTCAGACTTTTAAATCTACTACTTGCAAGGTACTTGAAGCTTTAAAAAGCACAAGACTGTGCCTGGGACTTTTTTTTTCTAATCTGAAATTATAATCGAAAATTACTTTAGAAGAAGGTGTGTAGGTAGCTGTTTGTTTACTTTATGTTTGTATTGCTAGAATGACTGATTGTTCTAGAAAGCCAAATACATATTCTGCCTGTTTTGTAGAGATGCTCCCACTAATTTAGTTTTTTCAAAACTGTTTCTTCTTCTGTATGTGTGTATGAAGGTATCACACCTGTGAGCTGTCCATGGACGCTGAGAGAGTGTTGGCTCTTGGGCTTGGAGTTTTCTGGTGGTCAGTTGGTTGTGAGCTGCCTAGGAACAGAGCCTGTGTCCTCTGCAGGAGCAGCCCGTGCTCCTGACCACTGAACCACACCTCCAGCTCCTCTAGTGGAGGGGCGTCTGCTTTGTTGGGAACAGTCTCATGGTGTCACTCAGACAGGCTTTGAACTTGTGGTCATCCTGCCTCAGCTCCTTGACTGTTAGGATTACAAACCTGTGTCAACCAGCCTGGCTTTCAGGACTTTTTTTGGAAGCAGTGAAGCCAATTTGTAACAGAAGGAAAAATAAAAAACTTCCTCTCGGATATGTGGTAATAAGTTGCTTTAAATTAATCATTCAGGTATTTTTCTTTAAAATTTTTTTTTTGAAATAGAGACTTGTTTAGCCCAGGCTTGCCTCAAACTTGCTATGTAGAATGACTTTGAACTTCTTCTTTTTTTTTTTTAATGCATTTTTTAAAAGATTTTATTTTGCCCCAGTACAGGGGAACGCCAGGGCCAAGATGTGGGAGCTGGTGGGTAGGGGAGCAGGGCTGGGAGGGGGGGTATAGGGAACTTTCTGGATAACACTTGAAATGTAAATGAAGAAAATATCTAATAAAAGTTGGGGGAAAAAAAAGATTTTTTAAATTTATTTTTTATGTATATGACGAGAACACTGTAGCTGTCTTCAGAGACACCAGAAGAGGGCATCAGATCCCATTGTGAGCCACTATGTGGTTGCTGGGAATTGAACTCAGGACCTTTGGAAGAGCAGTCAATGCTCTTAACCGCTGAGCCATCTCTCCAACCCCGACTTTGAACTTCTAATCTTTCTGTTTCCACAGTGCGTGTTACCATGCTCAGTTTAAGGCCTCATATATACTAGGCAAAAACTTTACTAACAAAGCTAGCTACATCCCTTAGCCTGTTTTTTGTTTGTTTTAAACATTTTTTTAAAATTTTTTTTTTTAAAGATTTATTTTATTTATTATATGTAAGTACACTGTAGCTGTCTTCAGACACTCCAGAAGAGGGAGCCAGATCGAATGGTTGTGAGCCACCATGTGGTTGCTGGGATTTGAACTTATCACCTTCGGAAGAGCAGTCGGGTGCTCTTACCCGCTGAGCCATCTCACCAGCCCCAAACATTTTTTTTAAATGTTGTGTATGTGTGTGCACATAAATGTGGCTATCAGATGACAACTCAGAAGTTGGTCTTTGCTGGGTGTGGTGGCGCACGCCTTTAATCCCAGCACTCGGGAGGCAGAGGCAGGTGGATTTCTGAGTTCAAGGCCAGCCTGGTCTACAAAGTGAGTTCCAGGACAGCCAGGGCTACACAGAGAAACCCTGTCTGGAAAAAAACAAAACAAATAAAAAACAAACAAACAAAAAAAAGAAGTTGGTCTTTTTTTTTTTATTTTTTTGTTCTTTTTTTGTTTTCTGAAGTTGATCTTTTTTACCATAAGGATGAGTCATCAGGCTTGGTGACAAATGCCTTTTAACCCATAGAGCCGTAGAGAGAACAAAAATGAGACTAATGGTAGTGATATGACTGGCTATCATTCCTGTGATCCCAGCTCCTGAGGGATGGAGGCAGGTTAAGCAAGCCATCCTTATATATGGACTACTAGGCCATTCTGTACTACAGGAGTCCCTGGTTAAAAAACAAACAAAAATGGGTACAATGTGATGACCCTGATAATTCTTTAAAGCACAGAATCAAGCCACCAGAGATGGTTCAGTGGTTAAAGAACTTCCCACACAAGCACTGGGAGCTCTGAGTTCTACACATGCAGTTAGGTACCCCACGTCCCCACGTAAAAACAAGTTTTTGAAACGGCTTACTTTTTTATTTAATATTTAAGATCAGTATAATTAATGGGGTCTTCTTTGTTCTAATCTACTATTCATGCTTCAATTTGACATGTATCATTTTTGTCAACTGATTTCCCCAGTCTTGCCTCCTTCCCAACCCTGCCAACACATGTAGACCAGAGGTGAGCCTTGGGTATCATTCCTTAGGCCCTGTCCATGTTGATATTTGAGGCAAGATGTCTCCTTGGTCTTACCGCTTGGCCAGGCTGACTGTATCTGCCTTTCAAGATTTCCACATAACATTGGCCCGTTAAAGTGCCTTTCAAGCTCTTGGCCCGTTAAAGTGTGCTTATTTTGTGAGGCTCTATTGTAAGTAACTTATGTGGATTAATTAATTAATCCTCACTGTAGTCCTCTAAGGTATATACTCCTGTCATACTTACTGTACAGATGAAGAAACTGGAACATGGAGAGGTTAAATAGCTTAGTAGACACTTAGAGCTTCTAGTGATGCTACCTGTGGAACTGGGGATATAGCTGAGTGGTAGAGTGTTTGCCTAGTATGCACAAGGCCCTGGCCTACATGCAGAACTGCCCCTACAAAAGGGTCACCTGGGATAGGACTGAGGCGGCCGTACTTCTAGGATCGCCTATCTGGTGTCCTTCACTGCATCTCACTGATAGATGGAGAGAGGCCTTTCTTAACTCAGCACTTAGTTTTGGTTACAAAATACTGAAGATGAATGTAAGTAAGGTATTTTATATTTTGAGTCAGGGATCCTTCAGTTTCTGACCCCCAAGTGAGATTATAGGTTTGCTCTACTAAACCTAGCAAGAATATGAAGTCTTTGTCCCTCCTGAAAATTACATGTGTTTTTAAAGTTCTAAATTACTCATGTTGAGGTTTATGATTTTTCATTTCTCTTCCTCCCTTTTCTCCCCACCCCCCTTCTCCTTCACGTCCTCCTTCTCCTTCCAGACAGGGTTTGTCTAACTTAGGGTCCCAGGCAGCCTTGAACTCTTAGTCTTCTGCTGTACAGGTGTGAGCCCAACTTCATTATTTACTTTTTCATTTAGACGTGGGGACTGTGTATGTGTCCTTGAGTAAAGTCAACTTGAATTAGGCTTATTAAAATTGATTTTTTAAAAAAGTCAGCCAGGCGGTGGTGGCGCACGCCTTTAATCCCAGCACTTGGGAGGCAGAGGCAGGCGGATTTCTGAGTTCAAGACCAGCCTGGTCTACAGAGTGAGTTCCAGGACAGCCAGAGCTATACAGAGAAACCTTGTCTCAGAAAAAAAAAAAAAGTCCTAGAAATTGAACTCAGAGCTTTGGACATGCTATATCATAAGTCCTGGAATCTTCTTATAGAACCTCTCATATTCTGTAGTCCTAAAATCTTTTTGTTTTGTTATTTTGTTTTTTCAAGACAAGGTTTCTCGGGGCTGGTGAGATGGCTCAGTGGGTAAGAGCACCCGACTGCTCTTCCGAAGGTGATGAGTTCAAATCCCAGCAACCACATGGTGGCTCACAACCATCCTTAATGAGATCTGGCGCCCTCTTCTGGAATGCCTGAAGACAGTTACAGTGTACTTACATATAATAAATAAAATAAATCTTTAAAAAAAAAAAAAAAAAAAAAGACAAGGTTTCTCTGTGTAGCCCTGGCTGTCCTTGAATCACTGAGATCCGCCTACCTCTGCCTCCTGAGTGCTGGGATTAAAGGCGTGCGCCACCATGCCCGGCTCCTGTTCTAGAATCCTAACCAAATGCTTGTTTGGCTGTGTATTCAAACTTGTCAAAGAAAAATGTGACTGTGCTTGTAGGACCTTCTGAATGTGTGTGTATGTGTGTGTGTGTGTGTGTGTGTGTGTTTACAGTACTCTAGTCCCCCCACCCCAAATCAGTATAAGAATAGATATTTTAGTGTGGGGATTTTAGCCTTAATTTCTTTCTAGTCTTGTGAAATGGCTCAATGGGTAAAAGTGTTTGGCATGCAAGATTTCTGGAACTCACATAAAAACCTGGACCCGGCCGTGTGTGCCTGTGACGCCAGCACTTCTGTGACAGGATAGAGGCGCGCAGGTCGCTTAGCCTGGAGTGTACTGAGGGCGACAGGAAAGGGAAACAGGAAAGAGAGAGGCCTTGCCTCAGAACAGAGTGGTGGGTGAGACCTTTGACCTCTCTGCCTTGGTTGATGTGTACACACTGTGATGGCTAAAGTTCTGTGACTCTAAAGAACCCTGACTCATTTACACACCGCCTGAATTTCTGGTTAATTCTGTAGCATAAGACTGAACACCCCAAGCATTAGGGAACCTGGAGTTGTGTTGATGTTTGAGACAGATAATCGGCATAGCGATCCCCAAGTGAACTTCCCCGACTGCTCTCAGGGCTTGGTGTTTCTGTCATAAGTGGCCTCGAGTAGGAGTCTCACGGAATAATCCCCTCCCAGGTAGTTACATGTTCTGAATAAGCTCCCTGGCTGGATTGCTCTAGGAAACTAGGAAACGTTCTGTGCAAAGGGGATTTTAAGGTCCAGAGTTAAGTGCCATACTTACTGCCTTTAGAAAAATGGCCTGCTTTTGAGTTCTGAATTACCAACTCAATCTCTTTGCCCTAGTTAACTTGTGGATACTTAGAAAAAAAATGAATTCTGTCTTTCAAAATTACTGAACAACATAGAATTAATTCATAGAAGGAAGGTCTTTCTCTGGATAGGTGGAGTGAAGACCGGTTAACGCAGGCAGTTGAGAAGAGTTGTCTGGGAATGAAGACCCACACTGGTTTGAATCTAGCTTCAGAATGGAGCTATAGCAGTGGTTCTCAACCTGTGGGTCGAGACCTCTTTCACAGGAATCTCCTAATAGAAAATGTAGGTATTTACATTAGTAGCAAAATTACAGTTATGAAGTAGCATATTGGGGTCATCACAATTTGAGGGACTGTATTAAAGGGTCGCAGTATTAGGAAGGTTGAGAACCACTGAGTTGGGGTGTGCTGTTCTCAGGTTCTTAGTGAAGACACTGTTGTTAACAGTGTTAATAGCAAGGACATGAGCTAAGAGCTTACCTGACCTCATGGCTTCTCTAAAACTGCATGTACTGTTGGGAGCTGTTAGGAATTGCTACTGTCAGTAATGATGTCTTTAAGACCTAGCTAAAAGCTGCTGTTAACAAACAAAGAAAGAGAAACCTTTGTCTAAGACCAGCATAGAACAAATCAAAATATCAACTTCTTTTTTTTTTTTTCGAGACAGGGTTTTTCTGTATAGCCCTGGCTGTCCTGGAACTCACTTTGTAGACCAGGCTGGCCTCGAACTCAGAAATCCGCCTGCCTCTGCCTCTCGAGTGCTGGGATTAAAGGAGTGCACCACCATGCCCAGTGAAGATATCAACTTCTTAAAACAATTTCTGTAACTCTGTTAAGTTGCCGTTGAGATAAAAACAGAGGTGAACTTGGACACCAGTGGTGGAGCGTTTGGCTAGCGTGTGCAAGTCCTTACCCCAAACAGCAACAACCGCTGAGGTCAGAATTGAACATTGACCTGGAATGTGCAGGTAATGCTGTATGTATTTAGAATGTAAGTTTTGGTAAAACAGAAAATGTAGAAATGCATTCTGCACCAATGTGGTGGCACATTTCTGTGATCCCAGCTCGCAGGAGCAGGATGACTAGACGTTCAAGGACAGCTTTGGTTACATATCAGGTGTGAGTACAGACTAGAGGACATGAGACTGTTCCCTTCTAATCACCCTCCTGGCTACCCCCCAGCAAAACAACAACAACAACAACAACAACAACAAAAACCAAACCAGAATTCTGGTTTTAGCTTATTTGACAGAACTGGTAGCACACATACACTCCAAACCCTCATCTGTGTTGAGGCCAGAGGCTGACACGGGGTCTTCCTTTGTCACTCCTTGTTCTGAGACAGGTTTCTGCTCTTCCAGGGCTGATGTTTGCAGCTGTCCTTGCATCTGCCTATTTATGTGGGTGCTAGGGATCTAAATTCGGGTCCTTATGCTCGCTCGCACAGTGAACTCTTTACCCATTCCTCAACCCTAAGCCATTCCCTCAACCCTGATTTTGTTGTTTTTGAGTATTGCTAGGTAGTCCCGGCCTGCTTTTACCTCCCTGTGGTGGGTTTATGGTTATCTTATCACTTCTTCCTGCTAATAGATACTATCTTTAAAGTTGTTTTTTGTTTTTGGTTGTTGTTATTTCTGTTTTTAGATTAGGGCCAGCAGGTTACTAGTATGTAAAAGCACTAACCCTGATGACAGGAGTTTGATCTGGGAGCCCACAGGGTAAAGAGAGAGAATCAACTCCTGCAAGCTGTCCTCTGACCCTACATGAGAGCCTACACACATACAGAAATAAATAAAGCAGAGCAATAATAATTTTTGAACCTATTATTATTATTATTAATTTGTGTTTATGTGTGTGTATGTGTGAGTGACTCTATGAGCAAATGTGCCACAGTGAGTATGTGTTCAGAAGACAGCTGTGTGTATTCTGTTCTCTGCTGCCACCTCTACATGGGTCTGGGACTGGAACTCTCAGTTTACCTGCTAAGCTAGTTCATCCATCCCAGAAGTCATCTTAACAGTTTTGGAGCTGTTGGAAAAGTTTAAAGGGGGAAGACATGGGTAGAAATGAACTACCATACCAGAATATTTTTATTTTTGTTTTCGTCTGTATGTCTGTCTGGGTGTATATGTGTACACCTGAGTTAGAGGACAGCCTATATCATGTAGGTCCCAAAGATCAAACACTCAGGTTGCTAGGCTTGGTGGCAAGTGCCTTTATATGGTGAGCCACCTCACCAGCCTCATACCAAAGTCATTTAAAAGCACATTTGAGATATAAAGATGTTTCCTTTTGAAATAAAGTTAGTTGGTAGATTGCTATTATTTTTCTTAATATTATGTAATTAAAAACCCAAGGCCCAAATTGATTTTAAGACTATTAAACTCCCTTGTTTTATAGGAAAGAAAGATTTAGAGATTTTAATTTCTAAGAGTGCTTTAAAAAAGGGGAGGCAAATCAAATTGGGCCTGGGCCCCACAAATTTACCACAGTACTGCCTGTGCTTGGGAAGTAGAGATGGGGCCGGGGTGGGGGTGGGGGGGCGCGCTGTGCTGCATTGGGGTAGGGCAGGCCTGCGGGGGGGGGGGTGCTAGAAGTGAATGTCAAACTTCAGACAGCAGCAGGTCAGGCTGTTATGACTGAAACTGGACTGCATGCAGAGGTGGTATATACAGTGCCCCCTCTCAATCACAGATGCGGATGCAGGTCACCCAGTCTCCTCAGGAAGTGCTCTGCATAGAGCATACCTAAGATTCCCAGGAGGAAAATGTGGGAGGCAAAGGGAAAGAGAGAGAGAGAGACAGAGAGACAGAGACACAGAGAGAATATGAATGAATATGTGTGTGTGTGGGAATGGCTAAGGATGCAGTTTTTGAGATGGCAAGAAATAAGAGGGGCTGGAGAGATGGCTCAGTGGTTAAGAGCACTGACTTCTCTTCCAGAGGTCCTGAGTTCAATTCCCAGCAACCACATGGTGGCTCACAACCATCTGTAATGGAATCGGATGCCCTCTTCTGGTGTGTCTGAAGACAACTGCAGTGCACTTACATATAATACATAAATCTTTTTTGTTGTTTTTTTGTTTTTATTTTTATGTTTTTCTAGACAAGGTTTCTCTGTATAGCCCTGGCTGTCCTGGAACTCACTCTGTAGACCAGGCTGGCCTCGAACTCAGAAATCCGCCTGCCTCTGCCTCCCGAGTGCTGTGATTAAAGGCGTGCGCCACCACGCCCGGCTCCTGTTCTAGAATCTTAACCAAATGCTTGTTTGGCTGTGTATTCGAACTTGTCAAAGAAAAATGTGACTGTGCTTGTAGGACCTTCTGAATGTCTGTGCATTTCCAAGGAGGCTGCCTGGTACTAGGTGTTGTCTGTCGTGTGGCACCACTATCATGCTCTAACGAGGGCATGTAGGGTGGCTGCCTTCCCACAGGACTGCTCAGAGATGAGCTCACAGTGAGAGATTACAGACAGCTCTCTTTGCTGGCCTCACCTCTGCTCATCCAGAGAAGCCTCCCGTGAGCACTGTGTGGAAGGTGGAGGTAGTAGGGATGCTTTTAGAGGTTATGGCTTTGAGGTAGTTAGGCAGCGCCTCTCACCTTTACCTCCTCAGTGCGGAGAGCTGGTGAACAGGACCCCAGGCTCAGTGGTTAAGAGCACTTCCTGCTCTTTCAAAAGACAAACTTCATTTCCAGAGCTTACCTGTCAGCTCACAACAGTCTGTAACTCCATTCCAGGGAATAGACATCCTTTTCTGGCCTCCTCAGGCACCTCACACAGTGGTACAAAGACATACATGCATGCCAAACACCCATATACATAAAAGAAAAAGAAAAAGAAATGCAAAGACCCAGTTGATGCTGGAGTATGTTTTGAGTAGCCAGAGGTATAGTGCTGGGTTTTAACTTAGTGTTTTCCATAGTCGCAGGGTGCTGCAGCCTCTTAGCTTTGTATTTACCTTTTTTAGATGAGGTCTGATAATTTGCCAATTGTTTTGTTTTTAACACCAGGCTCTTCTGTGTCCCAGGCTAGCTTCAAATTTACTGTTTAGGGGATAACTTTAAACTTCTGATCCTCCTGCCTCCACCTCTTAAGTGTGTCAGTTTGCCTGGTTTTGTGCCACGCTGAGATGGAGCCTATGGCTTTTTGCATGCTAGGCAGTCATTCTTCTAGTTAAGCCACACTTCCAGTCCTTTGCCTTTGAAGCCAATTCCTAGATGATGTTAAACTGAGTGGGGTGGGAAATTTCTAGAGCCATTGAGGTTGGGAGTAAATGACCCTGAGCAGAATCACACTCTCCATCTTGGCCCCTCCCTCCCTCTCTGCCTGTCTTCCTCTCCCATTTCTTCTTTAATTACCTCTCCCTTCAATGTAGAGGATCTCTTGAACTGAGTCCCAGCTCCTTTTAAATTTGAGGTAGGATTTGAGTAAGTTACACAGGCTGGCTGTTATGGTTAGTGTATGCTCAGCCCAGGGAGTGGCACTATTAGAAGGTGTGACCCTGTTGGAGTAAGTGTGTCACTGTGGGTGTGGGCTTTAAGACCCTCATCCTAGGCTGGGTGTGGTGGTACATGCCTTTAATCCCAGCACTTGGGAGGCAAAGGCAGGCAGATTTCTGAGTTTGAGGCCAGCCTGGTCTACAAAGTGAGTTCCAGGACAGCCAGGGCTACACAGAGAAACCCTGTCTCGAAAAAAAACCAAAAAAAGAAAAAAGGAAAGACCCTCCTCCTAGCTGCCTGGAAGCCAGTATCTGCTAGCAGCCTTCGGATGAAGATGCAGAGCTCTCAGCTCCTCCTGCACCATGCCTGCCTGGATGCTGCCATGCTCATGCCTTGATGACAATGGACTGAACCTCTGAACCTGTAAGCCAGCCCCAGCCCCAGTTAAATGTCCTTTATAAGAGTTGCCTTGGTCATGGTGTCTGCTCACAGCAGTAAAACCCTAACTCAGACACTGGCCTAGCCTTACTCTGCAGCCCAGCCAAGCTGCTTTGAGTTCAGTCTCCGCTTCAGCCTCTCAAGTACAGGCTTGGGCCACAGGGCTAGATTGCCTTATTTTAAAATTGGAGCCTATACCCACACTTGAGTACTGTCTTACTTTCTGTGGCCCTTTCTTTGAGTAGCCTGCAGCCATAAATGCTAGTGTGCCTTACTTTCTTAAGGTATCTTTAATGAATCAACAAATTTGCTTCATTACAAAAACAAAACAAAACAACAAAAAAAAAGAAAAAGTGAAAACTGGGACTCAAGATTGGCTTAAGCTCTCTACCTTGAAAAGGGTCAGTAACACTCTATCAAATGGTCAAGAACAAAGATGAGTTCTTATTTTGGGCAGAGGGTTCAGACCAAGTCTTACACTGTAGTCCCAGCTGGACTGCTCTCACTGTATAGCTTAGGCTAGACTTGAACTCATGTCAGTTTTTCTGCCTCTGACATTTCTGTTCTGGGATTACAGGTGTGAGGTATTGTCCCTGGCTCAGAGCCAGGGTTATTTAGGGTGGCACTCTAGTCCGTCCATCCGTCCATCCGTCCATCCATCCAGGACAGGGTCCTTCGTATTCTGGACTGTCCTGAACTCCATAAACAACTGAAGATGACCTTGAAATTCTGACACGATTGCCTTCACCTTCCCAGTGCTGAGATTCTGTCTTACACCACATTAGTTTTTTGTGTTGGGAATCAGACCTGGTTTTGTGCATGCTAGACAAGCTCTGTACTAGCACAGCCGCCTCCCTACCCCAGCCTCCTGTGGAACACTTTGCTTACTTACTAACTTACTTACTTACTTACTTGTTCTCACTTTCATCCCCACCTTTCAGTCAGTCCAGAGCCAGTGTGCCACGCGAGCAGTCCACTCCACCATGGAGACTCTCCCAGCCCTGGGTACCGGTTTATTATTGTCTGTATTTACTGGTCTGTGTGGTGTGTCCATGTGAATAGACATGCCACACAACATGTGGCGCTCAGAGGGCAACAAGCAGGATTTGTCTTCCTCCACATGGACCCTGCGGATTGAACTTGGGGTGTCATTGGCTTATGGCCAAACCTTTACCCACAGCTTGTCCTCTGCTTGCACATGCCTGCTGCAGCATGTACCTCCTCACCCCAGAGAAGAGTACTCAGGTTCACTTAGCTTGCATAAATCAGTATGGTGTAGATCCCATCCCTCTGCCTCCACTTCCCAAGCACTGGGTTACGGATGTGTATCTACCATGCCTGCTTTATACAGTGCTGAGGATCCAGCCCAGGCCCTTCTCAATGCCAGGCAGGGATTTTGGTAACTAAGCTATATTCTCAGACCATTGTAAGAAATGGTTAACATTTCCATTTTCGCCTTACTGAGTCTTTTGTTTAGTGCCTTGATTTCTTTCTACCTTTTTAATGTGCCATAGTGTATCAGTGAAGTTTTGCAGTTTTGATTCACATTTGTTAAATTTATAATAGGTTTTTTTTTTTTTTTTTTTTTTTTTCCCCAAGACAGAGTTTCTCTGTATAGGGCTAACTGTCGTGGCACTCACTCTGTAGACCAGGTTAGCATCAAACTCAGAGACCTGCCTCTCCTCCTGTGTGCTAGGATTAAAGGCAACTGCTACCACCACCTAGCTGCTGACCGTATAATACTTTTTATTATGGCTTTTGACAAGAACTTGTCATCGTGTCTTTTGAATTATACTGTTAGAAAAAGATGTTGATTTTTATAATGGAACTAATTAAAAAAAAAAGAATCTATGTAGTTCAGGCTGGCCTCAGACATGTGAATCTCTTTCTCTACCTGAGGGTCCAGGGCTAGGATTATAGATGTGGATTATACTCCTGGCTCTGAATTGACTTGGTAACCTGAATTTCTTGGGATGTTTTGTTTAATTTTTTTTTTTTGATAGAGTTTTCTTAGGTTTCCCAGTTAGACAACTTTCTTATAGACAGACACTGTGAATTTAGACTCCTTTTAACATTTTCCTGTTTCATATTTTTCTTTCCTATTGCAGTTAAACTATAACTTTAGTCTTTTGAGATGTTGCTTGTTGGATCGCCTGTGGCTGAGGCCTGATGAGTGAAGGCAGTTTTATTCACCCAGAGCTTTTCTCTCAGATCTGTGCCACGCGCATTCCACTCCCCACCTCACTGCTCTGTCCTGAGTTTTATTCTCAGTATGGTATTGCCTCTGGATTTCTGGAATAAGTCTCACCATTCTGGATTTACTTATTGGTATTTGGGGCTCTGATATGTATTCATGAGAGAGAATGACTTTTATATTTTTTCCCAAGCCATTAATGCTAATTAGGATTTGGTAGCAAATATTTGATAGGAAAGTATTTGGTGGTAAGAGGTAATACCCATCTCTATTTTGTTTTTAAGTCAATTTCTTTTTGTTTTCTTTTTTGTGTTTGTTTGTTTGTTTGTTTGTTTGTTTTGTTTTTCAAGACGGGGGTTTCTCTGTATAGCCCTGGCTGTCCTGGAACTCACTTTGTAGACCAGGCTGGCCTCGAACTCAGAAATCAGCCTGTCTCTGTCTCCTGAGTGCTGGGATTAAAGGTGTGTGCCACCATGCCTGGCTTTCTTTTTTCATTTTTAAGACAAATGTTTCAGGGTCTCACAATATAACCCTGGCTGGCCTAGAACTTGAACTCACAGAGATGTACTGTCTCTACCTGTCTCTGCCTTCTGAGTTCTGGAATTAAAGGTGTATGCCTTGTAGAAGAGAGAGTCGTACCCAGCGAAGCTAGATTTACAAGTCTAATGCCTGATGTGGATGCAGGGAATAGAACTGGCACCCCTGTGCAAGAGGATCTCTCCAGTCCACTTTTGAGGCAAGTCTCAGGCAGGCGGGGTAGTACAAAGCAGGTGGTTCTGAGTTCCAGGCCAGACTGGTCTGCATAGTGAGTTCCAGCATAGCCAGGACTACACAGAGAGACCCTACCTCAAAGAAAATGAAACAAAAGAGAAAACAAACAAGACTTAAGGCAGTCCTCCTGCCCCAGCCTCCAGGTATTGGGATTCCAGACCAGCCCTGAGACTGTCATTACTTCTCTACCATAAGATACGCTGTGAGCATCTCAAGAGTCTTATGGTGGGGAGGGTCTGACAGTGTAGAACAGCTCACATCTTACGGCTTGGCAGCAGTGCAGAATTCTATTATTTTTGTTTAACTACTTTTACTCATTTTTTAAAGATTTATTTATTTATTTTATGTATCTGAGTATACTGTATCTGTACAGATGGCTGTTAGCCTTCATGTGGTTATTGGGAATTTAATTTTTAGGACCTCTGCTCCATCCAGTCCACCCTGCTGGCTCCAGTTGTCCCTGCTGGCTCCAGTCAACTCCCCTCACTCACTCTCTGCTTGTTCAGGCCCAAAGATTTATTTAAGTACATTGTAGCTGACTTCAGATACACCAGAAGAGGGCTTCAGATTTCATTATGGGTGGTTGTGAGCCACCATGTGGTTGCTGGGATTTGAATTCAGGACCTTTGGCTCAATGGCTCTTACCCACTGAGCCGTCTCTCCAGCCCATTTTTTTTTTTTTTTAATTATTTTAGGGGCCTGGAGAGAGATGGCTCAGCAGTTCAGCACTGAATGCTCTTCCAGAGGACCTGGGTTCAATTCCCATCAACCATGTGGCATCTCAGAATCATCATTTTCACTGCCCAAAGACAGCCCTTACCCAGCAGCAGTCACTTATAGGCAGCCTTAGGCTGTCCTTAGATTTGCCTGTTCTAGACTTTTTATGTAAACGGAATTAGAAAAAAACAATATCCGTGCTTTATTCCTTTTTTTGTATGACTAAACAATATTCATTATATGTATAGATCACATTTTATCCAGCCAGCATTAAGTAATGGATGTAGTAGCTATCCTTCTTAAATTAGGAGGTTACGGAATAATTAGAATTTCCATTATTTTAGATCCATTAACAAAATACATAGCCTATCCTTCTCAGCCACTGGACTCTCATGAATGATGGAAGGTTTACATGAGTGTGTGTCTCATTTTCCACTGTGCCTATAAACCTGCCTTGGAGCAGAATTACTAGGTCAAAGGTAATTATGTTTAACTCCAAGGAGCTCCCAAACTCTTCCAGCATATCTGTACCACTGCTACTTCCTGCAGTAACACTTGAATCTTCTATTTTCTCATCGCTGTAAATATTTGCTGCTGTATTTTAGTGGGTACAAAGTGGTGTGCCTTGTTTTCTTTTGTATTTGGTGATTAATGATGTTGAGGGTCTTGCTTGCATTATTGGTTCCCTTAGATGAAGGCTTTCTCATCGTCAGGAACAGAGTTAAAAGTAGTATTTTAGCCGGGTGTGGTGGCACACGCCTTTAATCCCAGCACTCCGGAGGCAGAGGCAGGCGGATTTCTGAGTTCGAGGCCAGCCTGGTTTACAGAGTGAGTTCCAGGACAGCCAAGGCTACACAGAGAAACCCTGTCTCAAAAAACAAAAACAAAAACAAAAACAAAACAAAACAAAAAAAGTAGTATCTTTACTCCGCATAACTTAAAGACAAGTGTTTTAGTGCCTCTATATTTCTCTACTGCCTTTATTTTTATAAATATCATTTGGAATTTTTTTTTTATGTTACATGCTTTTTTGAAGATGATTAAAAAAAAAAGCCTCATGCCATTATGTAGCCAGACTTACACATACTTGTATTCCAGTGTGTTTTAACTTGTTTTGATATTTCCTGTCTCTGTCTCTGTTCATTTCCCCACCAACCTACTTGTTTTTGGAGACAGGGTTTCTCTGTGTAGCCCTGACTGTCCTGGAACTGGTTCTTTCGACCAGGCTGGCCTTAGAGTCAGAGATCCACCTGCCTCTGCCTCCAGAGTGCTGGAAGTAAAGGGGCACGCCCAACCCCTTAAGATACAGTCAGTGCAAATTAGTCCATTTGGGAAGTGTTGCATTTTCCTGGATCTGGAAACAGATCTGTTTCCACAGAGTCTGTATTGTAGATTACTTGAAGAGATGATCTGTATGGCACTTCATCTAGTGCAAACAGAATCTCTAAGACATGACTAAGATTTGTATTTCAGTCTGCTGTGATGGTGCCCGACTTTAATCCTAGCACTCAGGAGTTAGAGGCAGGTGAATCTCTGAGTTTGAGGCCAGCCTGGCCTTCACAGTGAGTTTCAGAACAGCTACGGGTGCATAGCAAGACCCTATCTAAACAAACAAAAAGATTTTGTTTCAGTGACATAATCAAAAGCATTATTTTCTCATGACTTGTCTGGCATTACATACAAGGTAACATTTTTTGTATGGTTACCTTAGACCGAGAAGGGCCTTTTGTAGAGAATGAATCATGTGTTTCTTGGTGATTTAAGGGGGAGCATGGTTATATGTTTTGTGAGACCTGTCAGCACATTTACCTTTGTTCTGATGTGATCTGAATAAACCAGGGCTAGGGATGGGGTACTGCCGGGGAGAGTGCTTTGCCTAACTATGCTCTGGATTGAGGATGAGGGTTGGCAGAGCAGGATCAAGGTGGAGTTGTTTACCTGTTTCCTGGCTGAAGCTGAGTCAGAAACAGGCTTCTGGTGAAGCTCCCCACCTTCAGCCCCTTCAGCTTGATCCTTTCTCTCCATCTCGGAAGCTGCTCTTTCCTGTCATCAGTGAGTGACTTACCAACCCAGGGACATCAGGCCACTTCTCACTGGGTCTTTTAACAGAGCTTTTACCTTCCCAGGGATTCCAGTCTCTTAGCTTCTGTAACTGACAGGCTTTTCCTTCCTTCTTGGAAACAGTATCTTGCTCTGTAACCTAGGCTGTCATTGAACTCAAGATCCTATTGGCTCAGACGCTCAAGTGCTAGAAATATGTTTGTTGTACCACTGATGTACAGTTTTGAGACAGGCTCTCATGAATCCCAACTGATCCTAAACTTACTGTGTACCCAAAGAGATGAGGGCACAGACCCAGGTCCTGTGGATGAGGAAGAGGCTCACCTTTAAGTTCTTCTGTTTTTCTCTTTTATATTTATTTGTGAGTTTATTTATTAGTGTATATATGTATGTATTTCTCTTATTCTATCATTTATCTGTTTTTGGTTTTGTTTTGTTTTTACTCTTTTGGTTTTTCGAGACAGGGTTTCTCTGTATAGCCCTGGCTGTCCTGGAACTCACTTTGTAGACCAGGCTAGCCTCGAACTCAGAAATCCGCCTGCTTCTGCCTCCCGAGTGCTGGGATTAAAAGGCATGCACCTGGCTTTTTTGTTTGTTTGTTTGTTTGTTTTAAAGATTTATTTATTATATGTAAGTACACTGTAGCTGTCTTCAGAAACCCCAGGAGAGGGCATCAGATGGTTGTGAGCCACCATGTGGTCGCTGGGATTTGAACTCAGGACCTTTGGAAGAGCAATCAGTGCTCTTAACTGCTGAGCCATCTCTCCAGCCCTTGTTTTGTTTTGTTGTTGAGACAGGATTTCTCTGTGCAGTCCTGACTGACTTGGCACTCTCTATAGTCCAGGCTATCCTTGAACTCACAGAGATCCAATTACTTCTGCCTCCCAAGTGCTGGGACTAAAACTGTGTGCCACCACTGCCCAGCTTGTATAAACTTTTTGGTGGGTTTCTTTTCCCTATCACTTCCTTATCCTTAGGACTTGGGCCTGTGTCCTCATCTCTTTTCTTCTTTTCTATGTTCTTTTTCTAGATGACAGCATTTGTTGCCAGGGATATAAATACCATCTACATGATGAGAATTCTCAGATTTGTATTTTACAAGAAGTTCATACTTTACATGTCCCAAACTATCATTATCCAGGCAGACTACCTCCTTCCTAGTAGCTTTCATCAGAAAATGGCACTCAATTGTTTAAGCTGGGAAATCTGGGAATTGTTCGGCAACTGCAATTTTCTTTTCCTTTTCCTTTTCCTTTTCCTTTTCCTTTTCCTTTTTCTTTTTCTTTTTCTTTTTCTTTTTCTTTTTCTTTTTCTTTTTCTTTTTCTTTTTGTTCTTTCTTTCTTTTTCTTTTTTTTCCAGACAGGGTTTCTCTGTATAGCCCTGGCTGTCCTGGAACTTACTCTGTAGACCAAGCTGGCCTTGAACTCAGAAATCTGCTTTCCTCTGCCTCCCGAGTACTGGGATTAAAGGCGTGTGCCACCACGCCCTGCTGCAATTTTCTTGTATATCTCTCTTCACCACATCATTCTCCAAGTCCTTCTTTCTTTTCTCTTCCTCTCTTTTTCTCCCTCTCTCTGTTTGTTTCTCTGTCTATCTCTCTGTTTGTATCTCTCTGTCTCTGTGTGTGTGTGTGTGTAGCCCTGGCTGTCTGGAACTAGCTCTGTAGACCAAGCTAGTCTCAAACTCACAGAGATCCTCCTGCTTTTGTCTCCAGAATGCTGGGAATAAAGGCACTCGACAACACCCTCTGGCTTCCATGTCCTTTTCATTTTCATTCCACCTCCAAAATGTGCCTCATAAGCCAGCAAGCAGGTCATTGTTTTGTCCTTAAGCCTGTTAGCTTGTTTGATATGTGGAACCCACATGGTAAAAGGAGAGACCTGACTGCCAACAAGTTGTCTTCAGACCTCTACATGTAGCACACAAAGAATATAAACACCACAGCTTTGGTGCCGTACACTGTAAGTGCAGCTCTGGGAACGCAGAGGGAGCCCGGACCCTAGAGACACAAAGCTGGCTTGCATTTTTCCATTTCTTCCTGTTGGAGCCACACACCCCCACAGCCACATTTGAACTTATCCTCTGTCTTTTCAGTTTCTTATTTTCTCTGACTTGAGACGTTAGCTCCTGCTCGTCTTTGAGGTCTTACCCACCATCCCCAGCCTCCTTTCTTACTGCCTCTTCCCTTCCCCATTTTCCCTTCTCCAGCTTCTTGTGTTTCTGAGGGTTGATTCCACAGCTTTCACTTTCGAGGCTGTGCCCTACCACTGTTATGTCCCTAGCCCTCATTTTCCCCTTTCTTTTTTTGGAGTAGCAGTACCAGGGAAAGTATTATATACTCTTAAATACAGAGCCGTTTCTCCAGTCCCTGGTTTTGTTCATATTTGTAGCTGTTGGATGACAATAACAGGTTTTGTTTATCAGCATAAATACAAATCTTAGTTTCCTTTCCTGTTTCTGTGATTTAAAAACAAACAGGGCTGGAGAGATGCCTCAGCGGTTAAGAGTAGTGACTGCTGTTCCAGAGGTCCTGAGTTCAAGTTCCAACTCACTCTAATCACAGTGGCTAGTCTAAAGCCAAGCCAAACCTGATGGCTCTGGCTGGAGCATGATTCCATGAGGTCATGGCTAGCCTGGGTGTGAAGAGTTAGGTGTGTTCACCAGTGCCTATAATCTTTGCAGTTGGGAGACTAGAAAGACATTTTTTTTTGAGTTTTTTTGTTTCAAGAAACGGTCTAGTGATAGCCCAGGTTGGCTTTGAACTTTCAATCCTCCAGCTTCACCAGGGCTGGAATTCTAGATTTGTGCCATCATGTCCTGTTCTCAATGCAGGTTTTGAGTCAGGATCTTATCTATCTGTCTGTCCTTGAACGCTGGTCCTCTTGCCTCTGCCCCTTCATAGTGCTGCTATGAAGTACAAGCATTTACCATTGTGCCCCAGTTTATATGCTGGGGTTCAAACATAGGGCATTGTACAACTAGGCAAGCACACTACCAATTTAGCTATATCTTCAACCTTCAGCATAGTTTTAGTTTGCAAATTTCTCCATGACTAAAGATGTTGAACATTTTTTTCTTGCTTTTATGAACTAATTGTCTGTCTATCTATCTGTTTGTTTTTGTTTTTTTTCAAGACAGGGTTTCTTTGTGTAGCCCTGGCTATTCTGGAACTCACTTTGTAGACCAGGCTGGCCTCGAACTCAGAAATCCGCCTGCCTCTGCCTCTCAAGTGCTGAGATTAAAGGCGTGCGCCACCACCGCCCAGCTTCTACCTATCTGTATATCTATGTCAAGAGACAGGGTTTCTCTTTGTAGCCTTGGCTGTCCTGGAACTTTGTAGACCAGCCTAGTCTAGAACACCTGCCTCTACTTCCTGAGTGCTGGGATTAAAGCTGTGCCCAGCTAAGGACTATTTGTGTTTCTTTTGAGAAATTTCTATTTATTTATTACTTATATTATTTGTTCTTTTGTACCAGAGTTGTTTGAGTTCTTCATGTATTTTGTATATTAATTCCCTGATGGATGAACAGCTGGTAAATTTCTCCTCTCAGTCTGCAGTCTGTCTGTTCACTCTTGATTGTTTTCTTTGCTGGGTTGAGCTGTTTAATTTGTTGCAGTCTCCATTTCTCAATTCCTGTTATTATTTCCTGAGCCATTGGAGTTGTATTCAGAAAATCATTGTTTGTACCTCCACTCTGAAATGTTTTCCTGACTCTGATCATTTCCATTGGTGTTTATGCAGAGTGAGAGATAGGAATCTAATTTCAGTTTTCTTCATATCTGGCTTTCCCAGCACTGTTTGTTGAAAAGGCTGCCTTTTCTGCGGGGTATGGCTTGTCCCTTTTGTTGAGAATCCAGGTAGCTTTAGTTGTGTGGTTCATTTCTTTTCCTTAGTCTGTGGGTCACGTTCCATGCCTGTGCCTTGCCTGCTGTGCTTGTTTCTACAGTTCTGCGACAGACTTCTGAGTAAGGCATTCTCTTTCCTCCAGCATTGCTGTCTCTGCTCACAGCTGTTTGGCTGTTTGGAACATGTGTGCTAATATATGAATTTAAAGCAAAAGATCTTTCTCATGAAATGGAAAATTAAATTATTTAATTTTCTTGCTAAAAAATACTTTGGAATTGGACATTTTGTTATTCTAGCTTTTAGGAGGCTGAGTCAGGAGGATCCTGAATTTGAGGCCAGTGTGGGGTATGTAGCAATAGCCTGTCTCAAACAAAACAAAACATAGGAATGATGGTGTGCACCTATAGTCTCAGCATTTGGGGAAGAAGAAGCACAACAGTCAAGTTTAGGGCCAGCCACCCAGCATCCTACCCCAAACAAAGCAAAGATGGAAGCCCTCAGTGGTTGGATGACTTGCTAAGCGAACACACTGTTCACCGTAAAATCAGTCCCCAGTAAACTGTCCTCCATCCTACCCCCTCAAAAATTGGGAATTATTTGGTATCGGATTAAAACTTTTAATTTTGAAACTTTGCAAGGTAAAGCGATGATTAAATCAGTGACATAGTCACTAGCTTAGAGTCCTTCCCCCCCCTTGTTTTTGTTTTTGTTTATTTTGACAGGATTTCTTTGTATAGTCCTGACTGTTCTAGAACTCTCTTTGTAGACTAGACTCAGAGATAAGCCTGCCTCTGTCTCCCGAGTGCTCTAACTAAAGGTGTATGCTTCCACCACCAGCCTTCCTTTTCTCCACTTTAAACATTTTCTTCTTTTTTTAAATATTTATTTGTTATATGTAAGCACACTGCAGCTGTCTTCAGACACACCAGAACAGGGCATCAGATCTCATTACAGATGGTTGTGAGCCACCATGTGGTTGCTGGGATTTGAACTCAGGACCTCTGGAAGAGCAGTCAGTACTCTTAACCGCTGAGTCATCTCTCCAGCCCCACTTTAAACATTTTCTCTAACTTATTTAAAGTTTGTATGAATTTAGTTATTAAAGGTCTATTTTCTATAGTACTTGTTGGGACTGAACCACATACTAAATAGTAACTTTACCACTGATCCATACTTTAGCTTCTCAGTATGTTCCCTTCATTTGAGGGAATAAAAGTTTCATTATTGGGGCTGCAAAGATGGTTACAAGCAGTGACTGCTCTTCCAGAGGACCTAGGCTCAATTCCCAGCACCCACTGGCAGCTCACAGCTCTCTGTAACTCCAGGTACAGGAGATCTGACCGTCTCACATCAACACACATGCAGGCAAAACATGAATGCATGTAAAAAATTATACAAGCAAGTATAAGAAACAGTGACCTTAAAGTTTCATTGTATAGATGGTGTCACTATTCTAAGTTTTTGTGATGCTAAAAGTTAGTCTTTGCCTCCCTTCCATAGCAGCCATGGGCAGCCATGACACACTCTTGCCACCTGGTGGCAGCATATTGTAA
Organism: Mus minutoides; assembly: GCA_902729485.2. NCBI lineage: Eukaryota > Metazoa > Chordata > Mammalia > Rodentia > Muridae > Mus > Mus minutoides. The sequence goes on from LR749919.1 coordinate 284,834, forward strand.
CTTAAAAGTTAAGTCCTTTAAAGCTGTATGTTTTTTTAAGGACATGGTGAGAAGTTATTGACTGAAACATTTTTTTTTTTTTTTTTTTTTTGGTTTGAGATAATGAAAATGCTTTGAAAATAGCAGCTATTCACACACATGAATATAATTAGTGCCCCTGTATTATGCATTTTCAGTGGTTAAATGATAAAGTTGATGTTATAGTATATTAGTTTAAAAGCAGGGACAGGACAGTGTATGATGTAAGTACATGAGCGGGTTGGAAAGTGTAAATAGTTCTTAGCAATAGTTCTTAGAATGAACCATCCATCACTACGTACTGTCTAGGGAAGAAAACAGACCAGGTTTTTAAAGTCAGTGACCTTCACAATTACATCAAACAGAACTGTTATAAATACAGCATGACAACATTAGAATTCCATGGACACAATGAGAAGTCTGGAGAACTTCATTAGCTTGAGTGCCCTTGAGTCTGGTTTAAATGTTCTCTAAAGTTTTTAAGCCACGTGTAGTTTCAGCAGCAGCAGCAGCAGCAGCAGCAGCAGCAGCAGCCGCCGCCGCCGCCGCCGCCATTCCTCTGTTTTGCCTTTTCCTCCTCTGCCACATTACTTAAAAATATATACTATTTCATTATTTTATGTGTATAGGTGTTTTGCCTGCACATATGCCTATGCATACTAAATATACATATTATTGGCATATTAATCCTAAATTCATCAAAGAAAATTTCTAGTAACGTAAAGTACTCATTCAAACTTCCTAGCCCAGTGTATGCTAATGGGCTGTGTTATAAATCACATCTATCTAAACAAATGCTTAAAAATAATTTTCAAGAGCTGGAAGCAGCTCATCAGGCCTGAAGAATGACTTTAACCCCCAGGACCACATGGTGGATAAAGAGAAGTGACTCCAGGTTATCTAACTCTGACCAACACATATGCAATATGGTGTATGTGTGTGTATACTTGTGAAAATGCACACGTGCACATACACATAATTTCCAATGCTTCATTTATATTTCTATTTGAAAATTAACACACAAGTTATATAGTATTTTTCTTCACTAAAAATTAATGGCACAAAAAGCCAAATTTATGGGAGTTTTTTACACATTAATAAACTTTTTCTTAATTTGCCTTACTCTTCAGTGAAATATCCTTGTTTGATAAGGCATTTCTAATCTGTACTAGTTTCTGCTCATGACAAGTTTGCTTGATAATGGTGCGATGGAAAAAAAAAAAACATTTTGCCCCCAATATCCATTATTAACTAGTTACAAGTATCTATAGAATTAATTCAGTTATTGAGGTTTTTTGTTTGTTTTTGTTTTTTTGACACTGGGTTTTTCTGTGTAGCTTTGGCTATCCTGGAACTCATTCTGTAGACCAGGCTGGCCTTGAACTTCCTGCCTCTGCTTGGATTAAAGGCTGTGCTATCACATTTAGCTCTGAGTTAAAAAATCACCCTGGTCCACAAGAGAGCTTCAGGACAGCCAAGGCTGAATAGAGAGATGTTGTCTCAAAAACAAACAAACAAACAAAAAGAGTTAACCAATAGGTTTGGGGTTATTTTTTTATTTTTTATTTGGATTTAGTTTTTTATTTACCCATCATCAAGATAAAACTTAATGATTTTCTGAATTTTGTTGGAATCTTTATAGAGTTCTCCTTTTATCTTTAATTTTATTAATCTTTGCCTTTTGAGTAGGCTAGTAAAGTTTTGTCAATCACACTTTTCAAAGAACCAACTTTTTGTTTCATTAATTCTTTGTGTTATTATCTTTGTTCCCATTTAATTAATTTTTGCCCTGATCTTGATTTCTTTTTATCTACTGACTTGGGATTTGGCTTAATTTTCCATCTTGAGGGCTCTCAGATGTAATCATTATGTATTTGAGCTTTCTCTGCCTTTTTATTTTTATTTATTTATTTGTTTGTTTTTTTGTGGGTTTTTTGCTTGTTTTTGTTGTTCTTGTTTTGAGACCAGGTTTCTCTGTGTAAGCCTGGCTGTCCTTTGTCTTACTTTGTAGACCAGGCTGGCCTTGAACTCACTGGGATTAAAGGCTACTTCTCTGGCTTCTTAAAGTAGGCATTTAGAGCTAGAGCTATAAACTTACCTCTTAGGACTACTTTCATTATGTCCTGGTGTTCTTTTATTATTATTTTTTTTATTTGATTGAAGGTGTTTTTTTGTTGTTTTTTTTGTTTTGTTTTTTGTTTTGTTTTCCGTTCCTTTTTGATTTATCCCAGGACCATTTGCTATCCCGGAAGGTGTTGCTTAATCTTCCTGAGGGTGTGTGTTCTAGGGGTTCTCTTGTTGACTGTAGCCTTCTTCCACTGTGGTGAGCTAGGCTGCAAGCTAGTGCTTCCTGTATTTGTTGAGGCTCGCTGTGTCTCAGAATATGTGGTCTTTTTTGGGGAAAGCTCTATGGTCTGCTGGGAATAATGTGTATTCTGCGGAGTTTGGATGATCTATAGTTGTCATTTAATTTGGATATTTCTGTTTATTTTTTGATAGAGAGATGTGTCAACTAGTTGGATATTAAAGTCAGCCACTACTACTGTGCTGGAGTTACTCTGACTTTACATCGAATCTTATTTGTTGTGACATTGGTGCACCTGTGCTGGCATGCATGCTAGAGCGTGATGTCCGCTGTGTTCCCTTACTCAGTATGACGTGACCATCTGTATGTTTTCTCACTAGTTCTGGTGTTGTCAGATACTGGAACAGTAATACCTCCTTGTTTCCTAGGTCCATTTACTTGGAACATTTTTCACTTTTGCACCCTAGGTGACATCTGCCTTTTGTAGTGACATCTGTTTCTTGGAGGCAGCAAATAAATGGTTCCTATTTTTTGATCCAATCTGCCAGTCTTTGCCCTTTTTAAAATTTTAATTGTGTGTCTGCTCACGCCTATGTGTAGGTGTGTGCATATGACTGCAGATAGCAGAGGAGTGCAGTGGTGCGGGCTCCCTGTCTAATCCTCAGTTATTGTGGAGAGAGCGTTATTTCTGCCATTTGTTGATTTTGTAGTGTTTTTCCCCTCTCTTGTTTAACTGTTATTCTAGTGTGGTTTATTCTTTCCTGTGGGCTTATGGATAGATTTGTTTTTCAGTCCAAAAAGATTGCTGTAAGTATATTCTGTGGAGCTAGCTTAGTGGCCATGCATTCCTTTAGCCTATTTTTATCATGGAAAGTTTTTATTTTTCTTTTAGTTACAACAGACAGCTTTGCTGGAGATAATGGTCTGGGTTGGCAGTCCAGTCAGAACTTGAAATACATCAGTCTGGGCCCCCATGACCTTTTTAATGTTTCAGTTGAATAATGTGCTGTTAACCTGCCAGGTTTGCCTTATAAGGTACCTGTGTTTTTTGCTGCTGTCCAGATGCTGTCTTTGTTCTGTGTGTTTAGTGTTCTAATTGTAATGAGGGTCAGTGCTTTTCTGTTTCCTGGTGTCCTAAAACACATCATAACTGAATTGGCACCTCTTTTTTCAATGTTGAGAAATTTTGTTATAATTTTTTTAAAGATTCATTTATTTATTTTATGTATGTGAATACATATATGCTACTTTTAGACACACCAGAAGAGGGCATTGGGTCCCATTACAGATGGTTGTGAGCCACCATGTGGTTGGTTGCTGGGAATTGAACTCAGGACCTCTGGAAGAACAGTCAGTGCTCTAAACCACTTTGTTTACAATGATGATAATATCTCTCCAGCCTTTGTTTTGTTTTTTGAGACTTGGTTTCTCTGTATAGCCCTGGCTAGCCTGCTTTGTAGACGAGGCTGGCCTCAGACTCAGAGATCCACCTCCCTCTGCCTTCCATGTGCTGGGATTAAAGGAGTGAGCCACCATTGATCAGCTGTTAATGATTTTTTTTTAAAAAGCTTACATGTTTAATACTTCATTCTTCACACCTTTAATCTCAGCATCTGGAGGCAGAGGTAAACAGGTTGCTGTGAGTTTAAGGCCAGCCAGGTCTATAAATGGAATTCCAGAATAGCAAGGGCTACACAGAGAAACCTTGGTCTCCTCCCAGCCCCCAAAGAACTCGATTCTTCTCCTTCTATACTATCCACTCTAAGAGTGGACCATGTCCTAGAATCCCACTGATACCTTCTTTGTCTTGTTTTGATTGTTTTAGCTAGTTAACTGTATTCAGTTTCTCAACCATGTTTATATTTTCCCACAAAGCATTTTATGATTAACTTTATTCTGTATGCCTTTTCCTTCCTTTTTTTCTTTGCTTCTGATTTGTATTATTTTATTGCTGACCTAAGTTTGCATCTTCTGACATTTAGAATGGAAACATCATGATGTAACACAATACTTTTTACTAATAGTGGGCTGGTTCATTCTGGTGCGAGGAGCCATACCCAGGCCCTTGTACATGCTAGGCAAAGGCTCTACCACTAGATCCCAGCCTGCGGATTTCCAACCCTAGTGGGGTCCTGTGTGCTCTGTCTGGGAGAGTGTCTGATTATTTTCCTTTTTCTTCTGTATAGTGTTGGGAATTGAACCCAGGACTTCATGTATGATACATATATACTTTATAACTGAGCTATATTCCCACCCTAGCCTAGGAAATCTTAAGCATTTGTATTTATACAGGAGTTTTGGGGGTCCTGGGATAATAATGGCTGAACCAGTAACCTCCATGGCTATGAAGAGAAAGAAAAATAGTTTTTGTTGTTGTTGTTGTTTTAAGATTTATTTATTTTATTTATATGAGTACACTGTCCCTGTCTTCAGATACACCAGAAGAGGGCATCCCATTCCATTACAGATGGTTGTGAGCCACCACGTGGTTGCTGGGAATTGAACTCAGGACCTCTGGAAGAGCAGTCAGTGCTCTTAACCACTGAGCCATCTCTCCGGCCCGAAAAATGATTCTTTTAAAGGCATTTTTATTTGTATTTATGAGTATATGTATGTCTGTATGAGTGTATGCCATGTGTGTTCAGATACCCACAGAGACCAGAGAACATAAGATTCCCCGGAGCACAGGCAGTTGTGTGCTGGGAACTGAACTTGCATCCTTTGAAGAGCAGCAAGTATTCCTAACTACTCAGTCATCTCTCCAGTCTCCACTATTTAAAACTCATTTTCACTTTGCATTCATTGTTTTGATGGAGACAGCACAGAGCTTGTCTCGAGGTGAGAGGACAACCTTTAGTCTGTTCTCCTTCTATTGTGGATTCTGGTGCTGGTGGCACTTAATCCACGCACTGAGCCATCTCACCAGGCACAAGTAGTCTTTAAGGTTACAGTATGAATGATGCTAATCAGGTTAGGAAAAAGCACCAACAGCATTTTAGGGTAGAAGATGGAATTTCTTTGGTAATTCCCATTTACCCTTTAGCTTTTAAACGTTTTTTTTTTGTCCTGAAAATCTAAAAAAGTAGCTATAGTGTTTCTAAAACGAGAGTGAACTAGTTTTAAAATGGGATACATAGACAACTTTGTAGCTTTAGAAAGAATTTCTGAACTAGAGTGCTGTAAATTCCCAGTGGCTATTTGCTGAGGGATTTTATTATTTAATAGCCAGCTTGCAATCTCTGTTAGCCCTTGCTCACTAAAGAGCTAGTGAAATCAGCTGTCTGGTGAGCTTTCTAATATCTCTAGTCTCTTGACATTCCTTTCCTCCCTAGTTTTGGTGGCTGTGTCATCCTGATCACGACTGTTGTCCTTTTTCGTCCCTTCTCTGCTGCTTCACTGCTTTCTTTATTTCTGTGCCCAGCCAGCATGGCACACTGACAGATGTTTTATTTGCCTATCAAGTATTTTGAAAATGTTGTTGTAGTTGCTAAAAATAAAAATACAATAACATATATTTAAAAATCTGATGTATCTTCAGAAAATGCCCTGGCTGCATTGGCGTCAGTGCCGGGAGGGACGTGTGCTTGCTTGGCTTCATCAGTGTGCTTAATTCACTTGTTAATCAGAGTTAATTGGGCTTAATTTTGTCTGCGTGCATTTTGGTTTATACCTTGTGTCCTATGTGTCATGGCAAATAGGTTCTGATCTAGGACCCTTTCACTCCACTTCCTTTTCTGAACACCCCTGTCCCATCACCCCACAGAAACCAGGTGAGGAGTCTGTTTGCCTCTTTAAGGAGGCAGTCTTGCCAGAGGATCCTGCCTTGTCCGCAGCTGTCACTGTGGGGTGAGTTGCTGTTGTAGGTGCTTTCCCTTCAGTTTAGTGACTGACTTTCAGTGTTGATTCATTTTGTGCTTTAGTCATTCTTTTTGTTGCTGTCTGGCTTATCTGGCTTGAAATAATTTTGTAGCAGTGTATACTAATGAAAACTATTTGCTTATAGTGACTCCTAATTGTTATTTGAGTCTTATTGTGCCTAAGTAGTTGTTGTAATTTGTATATGAATGATAGAGACAGAATTGTTCTGCTCCCCTTTCACTGTGATCATGTACAGGCGCTGGTATTTCCTCATACTTGGGACTCTTACCATTGCCTTCACATCTCCCTGGGGCTTTGTCCTGTGTCAGCCCTCACTGGTCACAGTCATTCACTAAAACTCCCTGCAGGAATATTTCTCTTGCCTTTCTCCTTTCAGGTCATCAAGGGCTTTGCCATCTGGCTTATCCTCATCTTCCAAGCCCACCTCCCAACTGTACCTTGCTGCTCCTTAATGCCTGTGGACAATCCATTAATAGTCTACCCTCTAGCAATTTAAAATCCACTTGGATTTAACAAACATAGTAAGTAAAACCAGCCAAAACTTAAATAAAAACAGTAGAAGGCCTACTTAGAAGTTCCCATTTGAGAATGGCTAAGCAGTAAGAGAAGCTGCTCTGGGGTGTAGAGACTTCTTCCTCCTAACCCCATGTCTCTGTAGCTTTTCTCTGACGAGGATGCGCTGACTGATGTAGGTAGGGACTTAACAGGACCTGCCTCAGTCTCTTTCTTTGGGTGTCAGCTGATTGTAGCCTATTCTCCAAGTGTCAGTGTTTTTCTAGGAATAGATTTCTATGTAAATATATGGTTTTCTAGCTGTGACTACTTTAGGTGATGAATTGGTTCAATTCTGCAGTGGAATTTTAGCATATCTTTTTTTAATAATTCACTTAAATTACACTTAAAAAATATGGTATTTAAAGTTGGTGGTTAAACATCTATATGGTGGGTTTTTAGGTTTTTAGTCCCCTTTGGTTATTGTTGTTGTTTTGTTTTTTTTTTTTTTTTTTTTTTTTTTTTTTTTTTTTTTTTTTTTTTTTTTTTTTTTTTTTTTTTTTTTTTTTTTTTTTTTTTTTTTTTTTTTTTGGTTTTTCGAGACAGGGTTTCTTTGTTTAGCCCTAGCTGTCCTGGAACTCACTCTGTAGACCAGGCTGGCCTCGGACTCAGAAATCCACCTGCCTCTGCCTCCCAAGTGCTGGGATTAAAGGCATGTAGCACCACGCCCAGCTGTTTCTTTTCTTTCTTTTTTTTAGATAGGATTTTGCCATGTAGCTGGCTGGTTAGAACTTGATGTATAAACCAGGCCAGCCTCAAACTCCTATCTCTAGGCAGATCTCTGTATGTTCTGGCCTATATAGCAAGTTCCAGCCCAGCTAGGGCTACATAGTGATACCCTGTCTCAAAGCAGTGTTTTAAATGGAGAGATGTGTCAGTAGTTAGGAATGCTTGCTGCTCTTCCAGAGGACCAGAGTTCCATTCCCAGCACCTGCATTAGGTCTCATATAGCTACATGTATCTCCAGCTACAGGGAATCCAACACCTTCTGGACTTAGAGGACGCCCAGACATGCTTACATACATACAGACAAACGTGCATGCACTAATCTTTAAAAAGAAGTCTTCTGCCCGTGCCTCCAGAGTGCTGTGATCACAGCCTGTGCTACCACATCTGGGCCTTTGGCCAAGTTTCTAGTACTAGGAGTAGGTAGTTGTATGAGTGAGGAAGTGTCTGGTGAAACAACAGGAGATGAGACAGATAGTTTGGCAGCTAATTTGAGGTGAGGTAATCAATACTGAAAAAATAATACTTGAACAGGTAAAATGTCTGAAATGAAGTGATTTACATTTTATGTATCAGCCGATTTTCACAGGAAGCTTGGCTGTGATACACTTAGAGAGTGTTGAGGTCACAATAGATATCTTCAAGGTTGAGCAAGGATTTTTTTTTTTTTTTTTTTGTTCTTTTTTGGTTTTTCGAGACAGGGTTTCTCTGTATAGCCCTGGCTGTCCTGGAACTCACTTTGTAGACCAGGCTGGCCTCGAACTCAGAAACCCTCCTGCCTCTGCCTCCCGAGTGCTGGGATTAAAGGCGTGCGCCACCATGCCCGGCTATAATATCTCTTTAATTATATAGGTAGTAATATTTTGTTGTCTCTCTCTGTTCCTCCGGCTTTGGTTGTGGTTGTGCCATGGCATGGGTGTGGAGGGCATCCTTGAGCACTTGCCCTCACCTTCCACCTTGTTTGAGGCAGCATCCTTCTGTTGTGTTACTGCCCTGCTGCCTACACTAGGCTGGCTGGCCTAAGCTTCCAGGTCAGTTCCCCTGTCATCAGGCTTGCCTCAAGTGCTTTTACCCACCGAGAGAGCTCCTCCATCCTTCTTTGGTAATTACAGGAGTCAAGCTTATCCTTACAGAAAAGGAAAATAATACAAAGACATGTCGCTGTCCCATTATCTTTTTCAAGAATCTCTGAATAGTTTGTGTCTATTTTTAATTTTTATTATTTTTTTTCCCCCGAGATAGGGTCTCTCTATGTAGTGTTGGCTATCTTGGACCTTACTGTTTAAACTAGGGTGGTTTCAAACACATAGAGATCCTTCTGCCTCTGCCTCTGCCTCCCAGGTACTAAGATTAAAAGCATACCCAGTTTGATTGTTTTTATAGATAAGAACTTAGTATATTATTGTTTTGAAGTTTGCATTTTGTTTCTTTAAATTGCTAGTATATTTTGGCATCCAGTAGTTTTCAGGAGAGCTCAAATAGTCCATAGGAAGGAATGGAATTCTATTCAACCATTTCTTCTATTGATGACACCAGATAGCTTTCCCTGCAACAACTATGACAGTTTTGGGAGATGTAGAGATGTAACAGTTTTGGCACTGTTAACTTTTTCTGTTGATACAGGAGTAACAACTTGGGGCAGGGAGATGGCTCAATGAGTCGAACCCTTTGCTCTGTAAACATGAAGGTCTAATTTCAGATCCTCAGGGGATAAAGAAATCCCTAATAAAAAGTCTGGTATGTACCTGTAACCCAGTGCTTGTGGGTGTAGACAGGGGCCTTGTTGGTCCTAAATTCTTACCTCGTGCAAACTCTGTACCAACCTGTGTTACAGGTAACATACCTTTTGTAGGTATGTTGTATTGCTTATGTGCTCTGCATGTGTTACTAGCTTTTTCATTTGCTTAATCTTAACTCTCAGAAGCACTCTGTGACTTCCATATAAGCCCATCATATTACTCTAGTTTTCCAGTGAGAGAGACATAGGATTTGTAGAGTGACAGTCAGCAAATCTCTAGCCTGCAATTTGATAGGACTCCAAAGTGGGCTTTACTCCAAGAACAACTGAAAATATCCGCCTGTATTTTGCTGGGATTGTAAAATGATGCAGTGACTTTGAAAACAGTTTGATAGTTCCTCATAAGGTTGGATAGAGGTGCCACGTGACATTTTTAAGGAAGTGAGAGAGCTGTATCAACTGGACACTACCAGCAGGTGAAGAAAGATGCATGTTCAGAATTGACCAGTAGGTTTTATTACACTCAGCAGCATCTATGAACACGACGGATAATGTCTTCTCGCTAAATGGGAGTTTGTGTATTTATTCCTTCAATAATTGTGTGAAACATATTTCTAAGGGAATATTCTCCCCCCCTCCCCCCAAGACAGGGTTTCTCTGTGTAGCCCTGGCTGTCCTGGAACTCACTTTGTAGATCAGGCTGGCCTTGAACTCAGAAATCCGCCTGCCTCTGCCTCCTAAGATTAAAGGCATGCACCATCACCGCCCGGCTGAGAATATTCTTTTTAGAATGAGTATTTAGGGGCTGGGAGAAATGCTCAGAGGATTAAGAATCCTTGCCCTATATGTATGAGTGCCTATGTTTGAATCCTTAGCATCTATATAAAGAGTCAGACATAGCTTCATGGGTCTGTAACCCCAGCCCTGTGAGGCAGAGGTAGGGCTTTTGTGGCAGCCAGAGTAGCAGAAACTGAGACTTTTTAGTTCAGCAACAGACCCAGATTTAAGGCAATAATGTTGGGGGGGGGGGGGCGGTGAGAGAGGAAGATGCCAGGAATCCTGCTGTGGTCTCCACATGGCGCGAGCGTGAGAGAGAGAGACAGACAGAGAGACAGACAGAGACAGAGAGACAGAGAGAGAGACACACAGAGAGAGAGAGACAGAGAGACAGAGAGACAGAGACAGAGAGAGGCAGGCAGGCAGGCAAGCAGGTGGAGAGAGGCCTCTACCTCATTTTATCTGATTTGATTGCCCTGGAGCTCAGCCTTCCTCATGCACAGACTCAGACCCCCAGAGAACATCAGTTTCTGTTCCCCCAGTGCTAGGGTATCGGGTGTGTGCTACTTTGCCTGGCTTTTATGTGGATGCTGGGGATCTGAACTTTGATCTTCATGTTTGTGAACCAAGATCTTTACCCACTGAGCCTTCTCCTGGCCCTCATAGAATATTCATTCATCCACAGTGAATTAGTACTTTTGTGACATGTATATTATATAAGGCTTATGTTCAGATTTGTTTTTACTTATTTTTGCATGTAAATGTTTGTTTGCATGCTTGCTTTTTTCAGTGCTGTGGAGCCAGACCATGGCCTCCCTCCCACATGCTAGGCAAGTGAGTACTTTAGCGCTTAGCTGTAGCTTCTACCCTAATTTCATTTCATTTTATAGACATAGGCTCTTACTAACTTGGCCAAGGTGGCCCCAAATGTGTAGGTTCAAGTGATCCTCTTACTCAACATTTGGAGTAGTTAGGACAATATGCATGTATGTATTCCCACATCTGACTTGTTTGCCTGTTCATTCATGTTTGTTTTAATATTGTAAGCCATGTAGCCCAGGCTATCCTTTAACTTTGTGTCAGTTTGTGGTTGTAGGCACTGATGTCTGTGAAGTTCAGAGTGTAATCTTCGCTTCAGTCCTTGCCTTCCACCTTGAGATAGGCTCTCTCTCTTTTTCCTCTTGATACATCAGGCCAGCTGGCCTATGAGCCTCTGGGAGTGCTGGAATTACAGAAGCCAGTGTTCCATATCTGGTTTTATGTGGGTGCTGGGGATTTTAATTCAGCTCCTCATGCTTGAGTGACTTTTGCCTACTGTGTTAGGGTTTTACTGCTGTGAACAGACACTATGACCAAGGCAAGTCTTATAAGGACAGCATTTAATTTGGGGCTGGCTTTCAGATTCAGAGGCTCAGTCCATTATCATCAAGGTCTGTTCTTATAGTTATTTTTGCCAGTCTAACAGCCTCCAATATCTGTATTAATATGAAACTAGTAATAGGAATGTGACTTAATAGTATACTTTTCCTTACACTTATTTATTTGGTGTGGGGGTACGTGAGGCTGTTAGTGTATGTGGGGTCAGAGGATAGCTCTTAGGAGTCCTTTCTCTCCTTCCAGTGTGTGGGTGCCTGACTCAAGATTGTCAGGTAGCAAGTAGCTTTACTGCCGAACTACCTCACTAACCCAATTTTACTTAATTTTATTCTTATAAGTGAGAGTTTTTTTGTTTGTTTGTTTGTTTGTTTTTTTTTTTTATTTTGACTCACTGCAGTCTGGCTGGCCTGGAGCTCAATGTATAGACCATGCTGGTCTTGAAATCACAGAGATCTGCCTGATTCTATCTCAGAAGTGCTGGGATTAAAGTTGTAAGCCACCAACCACACCCAGTATTACAATACTGTTTTCTAAATCTATAATCAATACCATATAAAATTCATGGGGTGGTTATTGCACTGGGTAGATAAGGAAGCTCTTGCGTATCTGAAAAGTTAACGGGTAAATCTGTTACGGTAATTTTGCTTTATCCTGTGTAGTTTAAAGTACTTTTAAAATAATTTTGTCTCGTGTTAATTTATGTGTGTGTGGGGGGGGTGATGTTGGGTGTGTATGGAAGCAAGAGAATAACCTCTGGGTGTCTGTCTTCCCTTTTCTTCCTTGTTTGAGACAGAGTCTCTCCACCTTTATAAGTCAGGCTAGCTGACCTACAAGCTGCTGGAGATCCCTCTCCTGCCCCTCTCCCCAAAGTGGCCCAGTGAAGTTACAGATGCCTGTGCTTCTCTGTCCAGCTTCTATGTGTATTCTGGGAATTCAAGCCTGTACAACAAGTACTTTACCTACTGAGCAATCTTACTTGCTATCTTCATTTAACTTATCTTACACAGTTTGAATTTATAGAAATTATTTTGTTAATAAATGAGCAAGCAGATTATATAATGAAGAAATGTAGTTTTTAAAAGTCTAGGGTAGTCTAGCTAGGATGCAGCTCAGTGGGAGAAGGCTTGCCTGTGTGCACTAGGCTCTTGGTTCAATCCCCAGCACTGGGAGAAATACCAACAGCATCCTCCAGCAGGAGGATCGGGGCACACAAGCCTAATCATAAGCTGGCACTCTCAGGGAAGCTCAGAGTTGTGGCTGCCTAGTATTTACTGTATTTCTCATCCTACCATAATTTATGACTTGGGTAAATTTCTGTCAGAAACATTGTTGGCAAATATAGTTGGCATGCTTTTTTGATCTGCTAAATGGCTTTTCTGAAAGTCATATTCTTATATATAAGAAAAATGGCTTTTGTTATTCTTTAGTCAACTAGAGAATGTGTGCCAACTTTTCCTTTTGAGGCAGGGTATAGCTTAGTCTGGCCTTGAACTCCTAATCTTGTCCCTATTTCCCAAGTGCTAGGATTACAGGCATGCACCACCATATCCACTTTATTTGTGCTAACCTTTTATTTATGGCTTTATGTTTCTACCAGCTTTTCAGGAGATTAGGACAGAGTGTGTGCTAGAGGTGCAGCTCAGTAGTGGAGCATTTGCCTAGAATGCATGAGACCCTGTGTTCAGTCCTTAGCAATAAAAGCACACTCCTCCATGTGCAGACACGCGCGCGCGCGCGCACACACACACACACACACCATCCCCTTTCCCCCCCCCCCCCCCCCCCCCCCCCCCCCCCCCCCCCCCCCCCCCCGCCCCCCAGGCTGGCCTGGAATTCCATGTTTAGACAAGATTAGCTTCATACTTGTGGTGATCTTCCTGTTTCTACATTTTTTTCTTCTTACTTTAAGATTATATAATAAAGACAACAACAAAAACTCTACAGTTTTTCCCTAAAATTTTTTTCCTTCCCCTTTCCTTTCCTTACCTTTTCTTTCCTTCTCCTTCTCTTCTTCCTCTCCTCCCTCCCTCCCTCCCTTCCTCCCTCCCTTCCTCCCTCCCTCCCTCCGACTGAGTTTCACTATGTAGCCTTTGCAAGCCAGTAGCTATTTATGCTGGAATTAGTGCCAGCCACATCTGGCTTCATTTTTATTTTAATTATATAGAACTTTTAATTACCATGTTGTATATAGTGTGAAATAGGAACCAAAAACTTTAGGAAAAAACTGAGGTGATTAGAATTTGCCTAGTGATACATGCCTATAGTCAGTTTACTCTGGAGGCAGAGAGGATGAGCTCTGGAATCATACATAGGAAGACTGTCACAAATAAACCCCACAACAATGGGTTCTTCCACTTCTGTTTGTGTTTAAAGTAACAAAGTATTTGATATCTTTGTGTTTTCTGTTTTGTTTTGAGATAGGATCCTGGTGTGGAACTCATTTTGTAGACCAGACTGGCCTCAAATGCAGAGCTCTGTCTGCCTCTGCCTCCCAGTTGCTGGGATTAAAGGTGTGTGCCACCATGCCTAACACTACTGGAAATCTTAGTTGATGTAGATTTTTTTAAAAGAAACTTTTACTGCCTCCAAGACTATCCTTTGTCCTTTTGTCTTTGAACTCTTGATCTTTCTGCTTCAGCCTCCAAAGTGCAAGACCTGGGTGAATTGTATTTTCTATGTTGAATTTATAGGGTCAGGCTCAAAGTCTGTGTATGCCAAACAGGACTGTAATCGTATTGTCAGTGGGGTTTGCCTTCCCAAAGGGAGTGCTTACCTAGGGGCCTTCCTTGGAATGCAGGCCACTTAAGGTGGGGAGTTAAACAGCCAGCCTTCAGTTTCAAATGTGACCTCTCACTGTTGGCCGTTGGTTGCCAATCTGTGTCTGTGCTTTTCTTGTGTGGAGAAGCTCTGAATAGGGCCCATAGAGTGCCTGACAGCCTGCTCTGTCCCTTGGTGCCACACGTTAGAAGGAAAACCAGTTCCTGTAGCTTGTTGTCTGACCCCCCACGCACTCATGTGCACACACACCTAACTTGAAAATCCACCAATAATCTTGCCGCTGCTTTACTAGCGTATCTGAGGATTAGATGGGATAATGGACATTACATGCGTCTCTTTAATTGCGGAAGCGGTTTGCTGCAAGGGATTACTGCTGCTTAACTCTCCTTCCTTTTTCTCGTAGGTAGTGTTGGTGCTTCTTTTCAGTGCCAGTCCATCCATCACGACCACATTTGTCATGATGACAGTGACAAGGTGAGGTCCTTGTTGATGTCTGCCACCGTGGAAATGCATGCCACCCTTACTGTACTGCTGGAATCTCCTGTGTAACTCGGGACCAAGCCACTGGGTGACTTGAGGGTATAATGTTGATATGCACAGTACAAGGCAGGGTGTCTTAACTGGTTTCTGTATCAGATTATTGGACTGCTCCAGAAAGCCTGCAGCTTAGGCCCCAGAAGAGGTAACCTAGGCCCCTGCCTAGTCCTCCAATCCCGTTTGTGTTTCTGTCCTTCCTCTTTCTCTGCATAGTCTGGACATAAGGCTTATTTTAACATATGAACATGTGTTCTCTCTCAGCAGCTAAGCAGTTCATGTGTTTCTAGTTGGGAATAACCCAGTTATTCCATATTTGTTTCAATCTTATAGTTTTGATTATTGTGCTGTCATCATTTCCTTTTTATAAATGTGATGGTGTGTGTGTGTGTGTGTGTGTGTGTGTGTGTGTGTGTGTGTGTGTGTGTTGCATGCCACTGCGAGTGTGTGAAGGTTGTAGGAAACCTGGGGTCTTGGTCTTCACTATCCACTGTATTTGAAGCAGGATTTTTTTGTTGCCACTGTCTGTACTTCCATGACCATTTCAGCTTCCATCTTGCTATAGGAAAGCTTAGATTGGAGATGTGTGTCTCTGTCGAGCATTCTGTGGTTCTGCAGACCCAACCCTGGCCTCACTCTTAAGGCATAGCAAGTGCTTCAGCTACAGAGCCATCTCTTCAACCCTCCAGTTTGTTTCTCTAATTCAGGGTCAAACCTTTCCAGGAACGTGCAGCAGGCTCCTTGTCCTCTCAAGTGAGTGGGTTGTGTGCCCTGTCACCTGCTTCTTATACTTTATCCTTATTTTACCATATTTTTATTATATGGTTTACTTTGTTCCTAAAGCCTAAAATAAGCCTTGGTTATTGAGAATATAACCTATCTGATTCTTCGGGATGGGGTGTGTGTGTGTGTGTGTGTGTGTGTGTGTGTGTGTGTGTGTGTTACTTTGGGCCTGAGTTGTTTCATTCTTAAATCATGCCCAAGCTAATGGTGGATTTGTTTTGTTGTTGGTTGGTATTTGTTTTTGTAGGCTGAGACTAGCATTAACCTGGGACTTGCTATGTAAGACCAGGGATGGCCTTGAACTTAAACATCTGCCTGTCCCCACTTCCCAAATTCTGGGATTAAAGGAGTGAGCCACCATGCCTGGCCATTGTGTTGTTTTTGCTTGTGCTTTTTTTTTTTTTTTTTTTTTTTTTAATCTCTAACAAACCTGCTTTTAGCTTGGCATGGTGGTGGACCTCTGTAATCTTATCACATAGGAGGTAGCAACAGGAGGAGTCGTCAAGCACTTCTCTACCTCTTAGCAAGTTCCAACCAACCTGGGCTGTGGAAGACCGTTTTTTTTTTTTTTCCCTGGTTCCAGTCAACCCTGCTCGCTCCGGCCGGCCCTGCTTGCTCAGTCCCTGCTCTCTCCAGTCCAAGGATTTATTTATTATTATTCATAAGAACACTATAGCTGACTTCAGACGCACCAGAGGAGGGCGTCAGATCTCATTACAGGTGGTTGTGAGCCACCATGTGGTTGCTGGGATTTGAACTCATCACCTTCGGAAGAGCAGTTGGGTACTCTTACCTGCTGAGCCATCACACCAGCCTGGAAGACCTTTTTAATATCAAAAATAAAGGAGAGAAACTTGCCTTGGGGGGGTCTTTCTAGTGCTCCCTTCCAGTAGACTCTTGAGGTCTGGATTTGTTTTGATTATGTGGCTCTGATCTGGATGAAATTAAATTTAGTCTTTCGCTCCTTTCGTGAATGAGAGCTGTGAGTACAGAGCAACCCAAGCCATCTTTTCCCTTATTTTGATCAAGAACCTGCTCTTGCTCTTGGGATGAGCAGTTAGTTAACCGCTGAGACTTCTCAAATGTGCTGTGTTGTTCTCTTGACGGCTTCACTGTCTCTATCAGTTCTGTTCATAGCCTTCCAGAGTCTTTTCATGTTAGAGTCACCCAGAGGCATGGGTTTCATTTTTAATTTTCATAGGGAGAACATGGAGAGTGACTTCCTAAAATTTAATATGCCACAGTTTAGAAATGAGCATGTGAAAATGAGATGAATAGATGCAGAAGATATGACATCATGCTGTCAGGAATTGCAAGAGTGGGAAACTACTTGAGGTTCAGTTTCCATTTCTGCCCCTCTTTGTTTATGTATAGAAACCAAAATGAGTTGCCTGGCCCTAGAGTCTGAAGATGAGATTCTGTCTCTCTCTTATTTTCCATCTCCCTCAAAGCGGTTCTCATTTTTCATTTTTTTCAAAAAATTTATTTTGCCAGGCGTGGTGGCACACGCCTTTAATCCCAGCACTCAGGAGGCAGAGGCAGGCGGATTTCTGAGTTCGAGGCCAGCCTGGTCTACAGAGTGAGTTCCAGGACAGCCAGGGCTATACAGAGAAACCCTGTCTCGAAAAACCAAAAAAAAAAAAAAAGAACTAGATAAAAGAAAAGGTGGGGCTGAATGTTATGGCTTAGCCTTTAATTCCAGCACTTATGACGTATAGGCTGGCTGGTGGATCTCTGAGTTCCAGGCCAGCCTGATTGACATAGCAAGTTTCAGGCCAGCCAGGGATACATAGTGGGATCCTGTCTCAATTAAAAAAAAGTTGATCATGGTAAGTGGAATTGTGTCCATCAAGAGGTGGATGATACAGATGGCAGCTTTTATTATTTTATTATAGTATTGTATCATTCTTATCTTTCAATTCCTTTTTATTGGGGGAAGTGCGTGTGGAGTCTGGGCCTTCCGACCTTCCATGAATTGCAGGGATCTGGTGTGGCAAGTGTCCTTATCTGCTCTGCCATCTTGTTGACTTTGTCTGGCTTCATCTTATCTCTCTTACATGTTTGAAATGAGGACTCCGACCCCAGTGTTATGTGACAAAACTCTTCCTGGGGAGATGAGACACCCCAGACAGGGAACCGTGGCAGACAAACACTTCAGACAGGGAACCGTGGCAGACAAACACCTCAGACAGGGGACTGTGGCAGACAAACACCCCGGACAGGGGAACCGTGGCAGACAAAAGCAATAGCAGTCATTTGTAATGTTTGGAGAGTCTCTTGGACAACCTTGCCCAAAACTCAGAGGGCGTCTCATGCCTGTTGTTGGGATTTTGTTAAATTGTCTGGCTGTGGGAGGGAACACTGTCAGTCCAGATGATAGCGTTTCATTTAAACTATATATGTATATTTATATAGACTGTATATTATAGTTTTAAGGGCAGATGGTTAATAGTATGAATCTTTACGATTTTTTAAAACATCCTTACTATTATTTTATTCCCCCCTCTCTCTTGTATTTATCTTCCTTTGCCTTCCCTCATTAGTACCCCCCCATCCCCCCCCATCACTTGTACCGCGCTATGCTAATGTTCCGCTAACCACCTTCCTGGGCAGTGGCCCCTTCTTACCTTCCTGGTTTCTGCAGTTGTTCCTGGATATGTACTCACAGCTGATGTGGAGCTGGGATGCTGAGGTGAAAGAACGTTTGCTGTTCATCGTTCTGTGTCTGGATTGCCTCCCTCAATGTGAACTTTTCCAGTTCTGACCATTTATTTCCCTGCAGAGGTCAGGGTTTTGCTTTACAGCAGAGTAATGGCTCCTGGTGTATGTGTACACATTTTTATTACCTATTTGTTGGTTGAAGAACTCAGGGTTGTTTCCATTTCCTTGCTGTTGTGAACAGATCAACAATGAACATGGCTGAGTGTTATCTGTGGAATTGAGTGGTGAGTCCTTTGGACGTTGCCAAGGAGTGGTTTAGCTGTATGTCATGTAGCAGATTTATTTTATGAGAGCTCTCCACCCTGTTTTCTAGAGTGACTGGCCAGTCTGTGCATGAGGTCCCTCCCCACACTCCCTCTCATTGTTTCTTGTCCTGTTGTCTTTGCCGTTCAGATTCTGGTGAGAAGAAATCTCAAGAGATGTTTCCACTTGCATTTTCCTAGTTGCATATTTGGGAAATTTGAGATATTTCTTAGCTATTTTTTCTTCTTTTGAGAACACCTTGTTCTCAAAAATACTTAGTATAATACTTAAATGTAGCTATTCTTGTGTTTATTCAAAACAGTATGATGTGTGAACTCATTAAATGAACTGGTTCATATATTCCATTTTAGCTACCAATAGTTTTTTTCACTTTCTTCTTCTCTCCCTTTGTCACCCACCCCCTATGCATCCTG
The DNA here is from genome assembly GCA_902729485.2 of Mus minutoides. Lineage (NCBI taxonomy): Eukaryota > Metazoa > Chordata > Mammalia > Rodentia > Muridae > Mus > Mus minutoides. Next base: position 303,699 of record LR749919.1, read on the forward strand.
CCCTGACTCCCACCACCCATCCCCTGCCCGCCCCCCCCTTTGAAAAGACAAGTTCAGTGAGCTCAGAGTGTGGCTGGACAGCTGTGCACCGCCTCCCCTACGGCTGACGTCCCCATTGTCGTGTGCTTAGTTTCCGTACTGTGCTTTGTCAGCTTATGCCGCTGGTAGTTTTCAAAAAGCTGTTACTTGTCTAACACACTAGAAAACAGGACCTGTGGAACCAAGGGTGACTTCCGGTGCCAGGCTTGCAGTGGTTTGGCAGAAATGTGAGTGTGTGTGTGTGTGTGTCTGTGTGTGTGTGTGTGTCTGTGTGTGTCTGTGTCTCTGTGTGTGTATAGGTAGGTAGGTAGGTAGGTAATAAGGGCTCTTGAGCTAGGACAGTAATAGATTTGTTGCCTGTAGGGTTTAGTATTTCCCTCTACGTCATCAGGATTCATACTTGCTGTCCCTTCTGAGAGCCAAGGGCTTGTGTCCTCCTGCGCTGTCACCCCTCCTCCTCAGGTCTTCACAGTCTCCCCATGAGACACCAACATAGAATTGCCTTAGAGATTCAGCTTACCCCATTTTTTATACCTGAAGCTTAGAATTGTGCCCCAGTGTCCTTCACCCACTTCACCCACTGTCTTTACCCACTTCTCCAGGGGAATCCCTTGGTCTGACCAGTGCAAATTCCACACACTCCAGAGTCTCAGTTTGAGCCACTGACTGACTCCTGACTGGGGTGACCAAAGAATGAAGGAGGGATACTCACACAGACAGATGTGGTGGACACTGTGTGAACATGTAAGACACCAATTGATTATGCAACCACCAGGCACTTTAGTACTTGTATTAAGTACAACTCAGGGGCGGGGCTATCTAATCTCAGTAGGTCCCTGCAGAGGAGCAGTCTTAGGCTGCAGTCGTCTAGGAGGAGGAAGCTGCAGCTCATAACACACGCTGGTGGATCATCCTAAATACCCTTGGACCAGAGGAAGGCTTTGCCATGCCCTGAGCCTCCCATGGTTCCCAGGCTTTGGAGCCCTTGATGTGGCGGTGGCCATGCCGGGCACACATATTAACTCACAGCTCCATCTGGATTCCCTCAGAGCACCTCACCCTCCCTTACATACTCACCCAGGCCTTCCAACGCGCTCTACATCATCTTGGCAGATAGCATTTTTTCATTGCTAATTAATACACCATCAGGAATGTCTTCATTAACATGGCTTTTAAGGTACTCATAGGTTGATAGTGAGAAAATCTATTTGTGTTGATGGTATCTGAAGTTTTCTCTAGGTATAGCAGTTCTAAATGGAAGGTGGGGTCTGATGGTACCTACATTGTCAGCCCACTAGTAGGCGGGAGAGTGCTATTTAAGGAACCAATTTCAACACCCCCAAAATTGTATTAAGGTACCTTTTTAAGGACGCATGTGCTGGTCATGTATCTTGAAGTCCCTTGATTATGCCTTAATAGAGAAAGTTTGATTAGCTTAAAACATCAATTTGCAAAAATTTGAGCAGTATTTATCCATTTAAAAAACTGCAGTTAAGAGTGAGGTGGATCCCTTGTCTGAAATGAGTAGGACTGGAAATGACTCGGATTTTAGAATATTTCACAGATTTCCTTCTTGGACATAGTTAATCTGAAATTAGAACACTCTAAATGTTGTTTACCTTTTATTTAGAGTGTGTGTGCATGCGTGTATGTGTGTGCACGTGTATGTGTGTGTGCACACATGCCCAGGCATCTTTATCAAGTAAGCAATTTTGTTTTCAGCCCCTCTAAAAGTTTTGAGTACCTCAGTGGCTCAGTGGGTGAAAGAAAGTACTTGCTACAAAAGCCAGAGAAGCTGAGTTGGAATTCTAAGAAAATGGCTGGTAGGGTGGTGCATATCTGTAATCCCTTCCATAGGAGAATGCCAGCATTCCCATGGCAGAATTGACCACACCACATGGAACAAAATGGCAGAAAAGAGACCCCACCTCTAAACAAAGTGGAATATGAGAACCAAATCCCGAAAATTCTTCTCAGGCTTTTACATGTGTACCCCGCACCCAGTGACTCACACATACTCATACACACACCCAAGTCACTCACATACATACACAATTACTTACACACAAATACACATAAAACCAGTCATATACAGACCTCTGTCACTCATACTGACCCAGGCACACACCTATCCAGGCACACTATTTTTAATAGTGCTTTATTTAGATTTTTAGTTTAGAGCTGCTAAATACAAATTGTAGAAATAAAATGTGTAATTTTATATCAAAAGAGGACTGCAGAAGGGGCCAGAAAACCTTGCTTGTCCTTGAGACTTTGAGCAAGGTTTAAAGCGTGTGATACAAATGTAGGTAAACAAATAAAATAACATAAAAGAACTGGCTGACTGCTTCTAGAAAATGTGAATGCTTGAGTTGTTTATTAAGTAATAAACTTTGTTAGAGAACAAATTTCCAGCCCTATGTTTTATACAAGAAATAGACACACAACAAAATGGCACAAAAACTGATAATTATAGATAAGCAAGGAGAAGACATGACCTGTGTGTGATCCTGGCCCTTTGGAAGCTAAGGCAGGACTGGGAACTGGGAAGACAGCCTGTGCCTCAGGAAGATAAGCAAAGAGGGTGTAACGTGAGCATGAGCACAGAGAAAGGGAAGTCCCCCCCCCCCCCAGAGTCTCATGTGACCTAGGTTGGTGGTCAGTTCCTGAGCATTCTCAAGTCAGCCTCTCAAGTGCATAAATTAAAGGGTGTCTCCTGCTACCCAAATAGAGAATTAATATCATAAATTATTAATCTGTTCGAAAGCATCAAAGGGAATAATGTATAGTTAATATAGGACCATAAGCCAAAATATGTTTGCTATGATGGTACATACTTTGTGTTAACGGTTAGTGGCTCATAACTAACTCCCCAAGGCATGTCATAGGAAATTCTAATTTTGTCTCTGCCTTTGAGCTGGCCATAAAGGAGAGTTTTGACCTACTTTATTGATACAAGTGGCAAGGGCCTTCATTCTCCAAATCCACGAGGAAGAGCGTCCTTAAGAATTTGGATAAAGTTTTCAACTAGCAGTAGTTCTTCAGATATACCTCACTGGCTACAGCATTGCTGCTGTGCAAATTAAGACAACTAGAGATCTGAGCAATCAGGCCTAAACCTAGTGACGTTAGGGTATGGTTGCCCATGCTTCGGTCATCCCACACGGTGAGATCGATCGCTGAGAGAATCCAGTAGCCAGGCTTGGAGTACTTCCAAATAGAACATTTGGTAGAGAGTTCACCCAGCGACAAGAGGGAAGCTCTGTGTCCCTTGCCTCAGCCTCAGCCTCAGCCTCAGCCTCAGCCTCAGCCTCAGCCTCAGCCTCAGCCTGCCATCTCTTTGTCCATATTCTCTGAAGTATTCTTTATGATTTGAAGCTAAGCATGTGTAGCTCTAAGTTCTGTAAGCCAATCAAGTAAAATTGATCATACCTGGGAGTGGATTGTGGGCAACACAGTGTATAGCTGGGTGTTCAGAAGCACAGGTCACAAATTGAAGCTTGTGCCAGCCAGCATCTGATGTGTGAGGTCGTACACACCTAAGGCCAGCCTGCTGTACAGAGTGAGGTCCCCAGGGCTGCATAATAAACTCTGTTTCAAAACAAGTCAAAGAACCCTTCAAGTGCCAAACAAATAACAAGCAGTGTGAGGAAGGGTTCCAGGTTGGGGGCTGAGCCCTAAGCCCAGGGGATCTGTCACTCACTGTTCAAGGAGACAGAGAGAGCTGAGGTGAAGTACCAGGCAGGCTGCCGCAGCATGGCATATTTGTTGGTAGGGAAAGATCCTTACCTTTTCTGTGATATTGAGATTAGAAAAAAAAACAAGTGTCTTTTCCCCCTTACTCAGCTGCAATATTTAAGCCAAAAACTGTTAAAACAGTAAGAAGAAAATGATAAAAGCCCAGGTATGAAGGTGTACTGATGCTGTAGGAGGGTTACCACTGCAGGTTAGTGTGCCGGCCAACTATTAAATACATTGCCTAAAAGGCTTTTTTTTTGTTTGTTTTGTTTTTTTGAGACAGGGTTTCTCTTTAGCCCTGGCTCTCCTGGAACTCACTTTGTAGACCAGGCTGGTCTCGAACTCAGAAATCCACCTGCCTCTGCCTCCCGAGTGCTGGGAATAAAGGTGTGCACCACTAAGCCCAGCTCTAAAAGGCTTTTTATAATATGTTCTATTATTTCGTACAGTGTTGCTAGAATGGCTAAATAATCTTCTCAGGGTCTCTCACAAGGTCACGCTCTGTGCTCTGTCCTCATTAAGAACCCTGATCAAGGAGGATGGGCTTTGTCCATGTCCATGCAAGGTGTTGGCTTGTGACTGAGGATCTGACCTCTTACATACATCCAGCCAGCAATAGGTTCTGGGGGAGGGGGCTGCCCACATGCTGTCATGTGATCACAGTGTGTCTCTCTGCTAACAAGACCAGAAGACCCTCTCTAGACAGCACAAAGGAATATTATATAATTTAACATAATTGTAGGAATGACATCACTTCATTTTTACCATGTTCTTCTAGCTAGAAATTATTCACAGGTTTCTAGTATACTCCAGTTGGAGGGGATTCCACAAGAGCAGTGACTCGTTGGTGACCACCTCAGGGTATGCCCGTAGTTGAAGGGGGAAAATTGAGATGGAGAATTTGAATAATACAATTAGCAAGCTGATATATTAGTACCTATAATGTTTAACGTGTTTTAAAATTTTAGCAACAACTTATTGAGAGGTAATTCATGTAGCATAAAACATAACACTTTAAAATATATGTACATGTGTGTTTAGTGTCTTTGTTTTGAATTACACTTATCTTTTTTCCATGTGTGTATGTACACGTATACTTACCATGATGAAGGTCAGGTGACAACTTTCAGGCATAAATTATCTCCTTTTGTCATGTGGGTCCAAGAACCAAACTAAGATTGTCAGACTTGCTTGTAAGTCCTTTACCCACAGAGTCATCGAGCTGGCCTGCTTTTTAGGATTTTCAAAACAATGTACAACTAGCTCTTCACCATCTATTTTTAGAACATCCTCAAACTCTTAACACATCCACCCCCCACCCCACCCCCATCCATTAACAAACAAACCTGACTTAGTTAGGGTTTTGCTGCTGTGAACAGACATTTAATTGGGTCTGGCTTACAGGTTCAGTCCATTATCATCATGGTGGAAACATGGCAGCATCCAGGCAGGTATGGTGCAGGAGGAGCTGAGAGTTCTACATCTTCATCTAAAGGCTGCTAGCAGAATACTGGCTTTCAGGCAGCTAGGATTTGAGTCTTTTTCTTTTCTTTTTTTTTTTTTTTTTTAGGATTTGAGTCTTAAAGCCAACACCCACAGTGACACACCTACTCCAACAGGGCCACACCTTCTAATTGTGCCACTTCCTGGGTCAAGCGCATACAAACCGTCACAAAACCCAAATCCATGATCTGTAGCAGTTACCTGTCATTCATTTCCTCAGTTCCTAGCAACTCTGCAGGGAAGTGTTTTGTTTTCTGGGGTCCTGTGGATAGAATCCAGGCTTTGTGAATACTAGGCAAATACCCTACCCAAGCCTCTTTCAGTATTACATGGATTTTATATATAATGTAACCTTTTATGTCTGGCTTTTCTCACTCGAGTGACCCTTTTGAGATTCATACTGTAAGCCGGGCATGGTGGTGCACGCCTTTAATCCCAGCACTCAGGAGGCAGAGGCAGGCAGATTTCTGAGTTCGAGGCCAGCCTGGTCTACAGAGTGAGTTCCAGGACAGCCAGGGCTACACAGAGAAACCCTATCTCGAAAAACCAAAAAAAAAAAAAAAAAAAAAAAATCATACTGTAGCATCAATGAGTACTTTATATTGTTTAATGGGTGAATAATATTTGCTTGCACAGATATAACACATTTATTTGCTTATCAGTTGGTAGACATTAGGATTGTTTCAATTTTGCAATTATTATGATAATGATGCTGTGAATATTTGCATGTGTTTGTTTCTTGGTCACATGATAGATTTTGTTTAACCTTTCAGGAACTAACATTTTTCCAAAGGGCTATATCCTTTATATTCCCATCAGCAGTGTATGAGGGTTCACATTTTCCTATTTCCACGACACATGTTTAGGTTGTGGTTTTGTTTTTTTGTGTTTTTCAAGACAGGGTTTTTCAGGCTGGCCTGACATTCACTATTAAGACCAGGCTAACCTGAACTAAGAGATTGCCTACCACTGCAATCAAGTGCTGGCATTAAAGGTACATGCTATCACCGCCCGACTTAGATTGTGTTTTTTTTTTTTTTTTTTTTTTTTTCCCTTGTTCCGGTCAACCCTGCTCGCTCTGCTTGACCCCGCTAGCTCCGGCCAGCCCCACTTGCTCCCGGCTGTCCCCGCTCCCGGCTGTCCCCGTACGGCCCCCCGCTTGTTCCAGCCAGCCCCGCTAGCTCCGATCGGCTCCGCTTGCTCCAGTTTGGCCCCGCTCGTCCGGCCGTCCCTGTTCGGCCCCACTCGCTCCGGCCCTGCTAGCTCCGGCGTCCCCGCTTGCTCCAGCCGTCCCCATTCGGCTCTGCTCGCTCCGGACAGCCTGGCTTGCTCCGGTTGGTCTCTCCAGTCCAAGGATTCATTTCTTATTATTCTTCATAAGTACGCTGTAGCTGACTTCAGACGCGTCAGATCTTGTTACGGGTGGTTGTAAGCCACCATGTGGATGCTGGGATTTGAACTCATCACCTTCGGAAGAGCAGTCGGGTGCTCTAACCCGCTGAGCCATCTCCCCAGCCCTAGATTGTGTTTTAAGTTCTAGTCATTCTAGTGATTAAGAAGTAGCATCATTAGTTTTATTGTATTGCCAGTGATGAATGATGTTGAACATATTTTCTGTCACTGTGGTAGAATACCGTCACTGTGGTAGAATACCTTGACGGAAACAACTTAAGGGAGAAAGGATTTTTATTTTGTCCCACAGTTGGAGTTTATCTGTCATGGTGGAGAGGTCACAGCTGCAGGAACATATGATAGCTGGTCATATTGTATCTATAGTCAAGAAACAATGACATATGAATGACCTGCTCAATCAATTTTTTTTACTTTGTATGCAACCAAGAGAATAGTGCCACCCACAGTGGGCTGATCTTTCTCCTGTTAATCTAATCAAGATAATTCCACATAGGTATGCCCAGAAACTCATCTCCCAAGTGATTCTAAATCTTAATCAAGTTATTTTTTCTATAGAGATGTGTGTGCTATAGTGCGCATGTGAAGATTAGAGATCAGCTCTCAGGAGTTAGTTCTCTCCTTCTACCATGATTCCTTAGACTCAAGTTATTTTTTCTATAGAGATGTGTGTGCTATAGTGCGCATGTGAAGATTAGAGATCAGCTCTCAGGAGTTAGTTCTCTCCTTCTACCATGATTCCTTAGACTCAAGCCCAGCTTGTCAGATTTGGCAACTTAACATTATACTAATTTTACATAATCTTTCCTGGTCAACCTGGAATTTACATGAAATTTATTTGATATTTGACATCATGCACGTGGGCGTTTTGTTTAAACATAGATTCTCACCTTGTTTTACTGTAAAATAGCTGAGGTAAATTGGAAGTATGATATGTCAATAGATATCTTAAGGTTATTGTTGGCATTTTTGTTGGCCTTTAAACTATTGTTTGTTACATGACATATTTATTATCTTATTTATAAGACTGTTGGGACAAGAGATTGGAAAAAATAGCCCTTTAGGGTTTCTATTGTTGTGATAAAACATCATAAACAAAAAAATTGGGGGAGGGATGGATTTTATTTTTAAATTATAGAGGATCTCTTTGTGTATCTAACAAGTCTCAGAAACTGAGAATTGTTTCTCAGTCTGTTCTATACATTTCTCTTTCAAAATTTATTCTTCTCTCATACAATACATCCCAACAGTATCCTTCTCCCCTCATAGAAAGGATTTACCTTACAGTTTGTAGTCCACCATCCAACTCAGTACAGGAATTCAAGATGGAAAATTGGAGACAGGAACTGAAGCAGAAGCCAGAGAGTAAAGGCCTACTGACTTGCTCCTCATGGCTCGCCCAAGACCAACAGCCCAGGGGTGATACAGTCTACAAGGGGCTGGGCCCTTCTCACATTATTCAAAAAGCAAGGAAAATGTACAACGGGCTTACCTAGAGGTCAGTTTGGTGGTACATTTTGTCAACTGAGGTTCCTTCTTCCAAAACGATTCTAGCTTGTGTCATAAAACTAGCTAGAACACATGATTTTTTCTATCAAAATAAAACTCAATTGTTAGGAAAAACAACACTAGCCAGAACAGGGAAATTTAAAAAATATTTTTATTTACCCCATTAAAACACTGTACTATTTTAAGCATTTTTTTATTTAAGATTTTTTTTTTGATTTATTTTATTTATTATATGTAAGTACACTGTAGCTGTCTTCAGACACTCCAGAAGAGGGCGCCAAATCTCGTTCCGGATGGTTTTGAGCCACCATGTGGATGCTGGGATTTGAACTTATCACCTTCGGGAGAGCAGTCGGGTGCTCTTACCCGCTGAGCCATCTCACCAGCCCCTTATTTAAGATTTTGATTGTGGTAATTATAATTCTGCTTAGGCAACATTTCCTGAAGTGAAACCTTGAAAAGTCTGTAGAGTGTAGCATAGACAGGAAGCAGCAGGCTTTGTGAATATGCACCATCACAGATGTCCATACAGTCACTCAGGGTTGGCTGCATTATAAAAATGTATCAGTAGCAGGAGCAACTGTTGGTTCACTGAGCAGGTTACATTTCCTGTGTGTATGATACAGGATTCCCCACTGCAGTGAGTCTGCTGCACTAGTTGTAATTATGCCAACACCTGAGGTGCACTAGCGTTCCCTAGGGAAAGCTCGTTTCTTCTCAGACAACATGCAGTAACAAGGTGTTCATGTGGGTCAGTCCACCAAGAACATATAGTATGTCTGGTATCCAAAACCTTTCGAGGACCCCATTTCCATGTGTTTTGGTGATTACCCCTGAAATGAAAGAGCTACCGTCCATGCTGCTCTGCCCCTTAATTTTTCCTTAGACAAGCTTTTTATTATTTTGAAGCTTGTTTGTAAGTAAATTCATTTCACTCCTTATTTTACTGACTTTGATTACATTTTTCCTTAATGTCTGGCAGCTTCTGGCTAGTTTCATCAATCTCTCCTCCTCTGGTATTTCTGGAACTCTGTCCTGATGATTGTCTTTCCAGCAGGTCCTGTAACCTGGGGTCTTTTGCTCACTAGCCTTTACAGCAAGTTGCTATTCACATTGGCCCCCTGAGTCTTTTTAGCTTACTCATGGACCCAGCTCCTAGGTTACTACAGTTCATATAAACCATATAAAGCCACTGGGCTTTAACAGACAGGCATTGTGACAGAGAGAGCTTATCATTTGGGTATGAAGTGTGGCTGTTGGAAAAGTAAGCCGGGCTGAGCTCAGCTTAGAGGCTCTTCTCTCCCTGCTGTCAGGCTTGGCTTGCTGCGGACCCTGGTGTTATCCTTTCTTTCCATGAGAGGACCCTTGAATGAACAGTGCTGTTTTCTACTACACGCCAAATGCTATGCATTTACTCTTGGTTGCAGTGAAAGAATTGGCACAGTCTTTTTTTTTTTTTTTTTTTTAAAGATTTATTTTATTTATTATATGTAAGTACACTGTAGCTGTCTTCAGACACTCCAGAAGAGGGTGCCAGATTGGATGGTTGTGAGCCACCATGTGGTTGCTGGGATTTGAACTTATCACCTTCGGAAGAGCAGTCGGGTGCTCTTACCCGCTGAGCCATCTCACCAGCCCCTGGCACAGTCTTTTAGGAGGCAATATAGATTATATCTAGAAAAAAACACATTCTTTGAACATGCAACTCCACTGCTACAAATTTGCTTTTATGGATATATTTTCTTTCTTCTTTTCTTTTCTTAAAAATTTATCGTTAGATATATCACACTCAGAGGGACACTCACCCACCACTGTTATGTGTGTGTGTGTTTTTTAAGGATTTATTTATTTTATGTATATGAGTACACTGTAGCTGTACAGTTGGTTGTAAGCCATCATGTGGTTGCTGGGAATTGAATTTAAGACCTCTGCTCGCTCCGGTCAACCCCACTCACTCCCCCACTCATTCCGGCCCAAAGATTTTCTTATTATAAATAAGTACACTGTAGCTGTCTTCAGACACACCAAAAGAGGGCATCAAATCCCATTACAGATGGTTGTGAGCCACCATGTGGTTGCTGGGAATTGAACTCAGGACGTTCCGAAGAGCAGTCAGTGCTCTTACCCACTGAGCCATCCCTCTAGCACCAATGGATATATTTTCAAATGAATGCCTAACTATACATTTTACAAAACTTTTCATGTTATCTTTCTGTTGATGTACTTTTTCTGTGCTACTTTATTGGGTATATATATATATATATATATATATATATATATATATATATATATATATATATCTCCCTTCCAACCTTTACTCCACCTTGATCCCCTCCAACACCACAACATTGGGTAGGAGAGAAAGAAGGTTAGAAGGGATGGGGGTGTAGACCTCTTTAGACTACTTCCTGCTGATGAGGGGTATCCCAAGTTCCTTGGAGAAACTCAAGATCTCTTTGCCTACAACCACGTGATAAGTCGCAGCAGCAGGAACCAGAGCAGCTTCCTCAGAGTATGCCAGGCCCTCTTGGCATTTATACCCTCTGAAAAGTTCCCAGAATTCCAAGTATAAACTGTCTGCAGCTGGGCAAAAATCACACCCTGCCTAGTATACAAGATACATCACAGGGCTGGTGAGATGGCTCAGCAGGTAAGAGCACTGACTGCTCTTCCAAAGGTCCTGAGTTCAAATCCCAGCAACCACATGGTGGGTCATAACCATCTGTAATGAGATCTGACGCCCTCTTCTGGTGTGTGTCTGAAGACAGAGACAGTGTACTTATTTATAATAATAAGTAAATCTTTTTTAAAAAAAGATACATCACAGACACCTGGGATTAAAGCAAAAACATACAGTGAGTTTTTAAAGAAATCTAACTTCCTACTACATGCTTATGATAGTGGGACACTAAAATGAAAATGAGTACATTTTAGTGTTCTGCTATCATGAACATTAGAAAATTTAAGTTAAACAGAATAACAATCTGTCATTAGTTTCTTCCTCTGTATACATTGCATATCTGTAACCTCTGTGCTCTAGTGGGGGAAATGGAAGGAGACAGGAGACCCTAGAAGCTTTTGGACCAATCCTCCCCAATCACGTGTGCCATGCTCACACACAATTGAATGCACACAGATATGCATACATACACAAAAAGGTAGTTTTAAAAGCACAGGCAGATCATGCAGCGTCTGCTCCTGCCTGTACGTCCTGTCCTAGGAAGGAATGTGCTTCACCATGCATGCACATGTCTTGGCTCTTACATCTCAGATGCTGTCAGTCTTCGTTTTCTCTGTCCTGCTGGTCCTGGGCATGCAGATTGAGTCTTTTTGTGTGTGTGGGGTGGGGGAGCTAATAGCTTTTCAGCCTGAGTTTTCTTTCACACACACACCCCCATCTTCACTGCCATAAGTTTTTTCTTCATTATACCAGTGTCTGCAGGCCTACTTCTGTAGTCTCTCACTTGCACAGTTGGAACAGCCAAAGCCTGGTAGGTCACTGGCTGCTAAGACTTTGAGTGGGTTTGGATTTGCATGGGCCTTTGCTGCCCCCTTCTGGTTTCTTTCTTTTTTTTTTTTTTAAGAAGCTCTAATGGAAAGTTGCTGCTAATTAAGTTTTCCTGTGGTCAGGTGTTTCTGGGTGAAACTGTACATGTGAATTGTTTTGCAGTGGATCCAGTCTTGGCCTGCTTGTAGATGCTCTAGGCTGTTCTGTTCAGCCATTACAAGCTTTTATCTTACCAGTTTCTTTCACTTGATTTTTGTGGAAAAAATACTTATAGAAAGGAGAATGAGCAAAACAAGCTTTATAAAAAGTTTTTAAGTATTTTGTTGGGGTGTGTATGTGAGTGAGTGAGAGAGAGAGAGAGAGAGAGGGTTCTGTCTTGTTTTCCCCTTTCCTAAGTTTTTTAGGAGCTTGTCTGTTGAGAAAATGGAATCACCTCTTCAGTGAGTTATTTACTTATCGTTTAGAATATTGACTACATGTGGCATGTAGTTCTTGTGATCTCTTGCCAGATTCCATTAAGACTGAGTTGGTTTTAGGAAGTTTACTGTGTGGGCAGATACATGACTGCAAGGCAGAGTGGTTAATTCATTAGAACACAGTGGGAAGGCCACCAGCTCAGGATCAGAGCTGGGCCTGTTGGAGTGGGGTGGCCATTAGGATATCTGCCACAGTGGATATGCAGACAACAGCTTAATTCCTGACGATGTTAACCATCAGCATTCAGGGGCTTCCAGTAACCATGCCTGATCTTGCATATCTACTTGGGTAGTTTTCTCCATATGAATGTTTCTTCAGTATTAAGACAAATGATCTTTTTTTTTTTTTTTAATTTTTGAGACAGGCTTTCAATATGCAACCCTGACTGGCCTGGAACTCACTGTGACTATGTCGACCAGACTCACCTTGATTTCATGGAGCTCCACCTATCTTTGCTTTCTAAGTGCTGGTATTAAAGATGTGCAGCATTATGCCTGGTTAGACAAGTGGTTCTTCAAGGGCATTTTAAAATCGTGTTTTTATGTCTTAAAATAGGAAGGGACCTTTTCCATCTTTGAATTTTTTTGCATCCAGCATACCTCCAACATGGGCACCTGTGACAAGTAGAAATAAGGACATCCTTCAAGGGGCCTCCAGGTCAATGAAGGAAATGAGATGTTTAATACAATTGCATTATTTTGTTATAGAAGTATTTAAACAGACAAGAAATACTGTAGCCACAGTCTTCTTTTTAAAGAACAGTTCTTTAGATAACCATTATTGTGATAACCTTTAGTATAAAGTAAAGCAATTGATCTGAAAAACAAATTGTACATTTACCATTTGATAGCACTCAGTAGCTCTTCTCCAAGCTGTAATTATTGTTTATAGACTGTTCTTGAAAATATATATTTTTTATATATATATATATATATATATATATATATATATATATATATATATATATAATGTTTTCCAAATTCACATAATTGGAATGTAGTTTTTCCAAAAGCAGATTGTGAGATCTTCATGTCTTTGTGTGTTCATCTATCCTAATATTAGAGTTGTATTCTTATTCATTAAAAATAAAGGCCAAGAATCTAAAAAAAATTTTAATTCCATGAATAGGTTGTTAGCCAGTGAATTTTTCCAAATGTTTGAAGAAAGTATAACAGCAGTCCTACAGTCCTTCATTCGTTTCTAGAGCACAGGAGGGTGTGGGAGAGATTGATTCTGATATTTTTTAATACTAACAGGAATATTTGTAATAAAACCTGATGTAAGCATTAAAAATGGGAAATTATACAAGGACAAAAAAATAAATGCCCTAAAGTGTCACGCGCTGTCCCCGCCCAGCAGGGAATAAGATGCGAACAACCAGGTTTCTTCTCAGGACGGTTTACTCATGAAAAGGTAAAGTAGCAAAATGGTGGAATGCGGGGGGGCCCCCCCCCCCCCTCGAGCAGCCAATTAAACCCTGTCCTGGCCAATCACCGAGCTGCCCCGTGGCTCTCGCTCATACACCAGGTGGTCTTGGGCACAAGATCAAACAACAGCTGACACTGCCTAATGCCAATTAAGAGTTGTTTATGCCAGTACAGCTGAGGCGGTCGGTGCCGTCTTTAAGGAGCGGTTGAATGGCTCCCTACACTAAAGAATATAAGTAGACTAAACCCATCAGTATTTAAAAAGAACAATCATAAGACCTAAATGGATTTAATGGTTCAATAGCCAAAATCTAACTAATGCAGTTTATATATTAACTAAAAAGTATGACAGGAAAAGAAAATTTTGGCACAATTAAACCACCATTTAATGCACTTTCAGCAAGTTAGAAGACACTCCTTAAATTATTTCACTCCCAAAATACCCGAAAAATACCTTGAACACTCCATACTTAAATGACCACAGTTGTCTAGTGGAGATTTGATAGGAAAAACAAGATTGTCCCTTGGCTATCTCCCTCTGACTGGGGTCTACTTACCAGGTGGTGCAGAAGGACAGTTAAGAGGCAAGAAAAAAAAAAAGTAGTTTTGTTATTTTCAGCTGAATATAAAG
>LR749919.1:318040-384921 GCA_902729485.2 Mus minutoides
AAAAAAAAAAAAAAAAAAAAAAAAAAAAAAAAAAAAAAAAAAAAAAAAAAAAAAAAAGAAAAGTCAATTGGGCCGGGCAGTGGTGGCCTGCCGCACACCTTTAATCCTAGCACTTGGGATGCAGAGGCAGGCAGATTTCTGAGTTCGAGGCCAGCCTGGTCTACAGAGTGAGTTCCAGAACAGCCAGGGATACACAGAGAAACCCTGTCTCGGAAAACCAAAAAAAAAAGAAAAAGAAAAAAAAGAAAAAGAAAAAAGAAAAGTCAATTGGAACAAACTTAAGAACTGAAATTTAAGATAATTACAGAACATTGTGAAGTATGATAAAAAAAAAAAAGTCAGAGCAAATAAAAGGCTTCATCTTGCTCAGGTGCTGGAAGACTTGACATTATCAAACTAACACTGCCTTTTCATCTCCAGATTCAACGAAGTCCTAATTAAAATCCTATTTGTTCTTTTTCTTTAGAATTACTAAAACTTTTTTATCGAAACTCAAAAGACAACAGTGGACAAGATTTCTGAGCCCAGAAATACAATCTGTGAGGATGATAAAGAACGTTTTTCTTTTTGAGACTGTCTTGTACAAAACCTAGGCTGGACCAGAATCCTTAATCTGCCCTTAGCCTCTCAAATGCTGGGATCAGAGACATGTGCTACTACACAGCTGGCCAAGAAAGCCAATTTGATGACCACCTCACCAAATCATATTCTAGCACAAGTGCTAGGAATATCTCTTAGTAAAATTCCTTAATGATCTCTGTAAAGGAAGTAGATAGGCAGGTGTTGGGGAATCCAGCTCAAGGCCTTGAACATGTTAGACATGTGTTCCAGCACTAAGTCTCACATAACTCAGATAACAACAGATGAACACCAAACCTTTAGCTATAGTTAAAAACTTCAAGGGGGAGAGAATTAATGGTGTGTTAGTAATGTCCCAATAAAGATAGAAAAACTTGACGGCATAAGGAGAATAGTTAGAGCCAAATCCTTGAGAAAATGAAACCGGATACAGAATTGGAGTGCTGTGAATTTTCTCTGCGGTCAGATCTGAACTTCTTTATGGCTCTTGTATGATGCTGGGTGTCTACTTGGTGGAAGTTTGTGATGGCTGCTCTTCCTCCTGTGTATTAAAAGGGTGGGGCCCTGGGCTGAGCTCTGTAGTAACTACCAGATACATTTGAAGTCCATTTCTACGCGTCTCCATTTCATAGGCAGTGATCTGATAAAGGACTTCAAGAAGACACAGTTTTCACCTGACAAGAAAACCACTTCTAAAAGACAGCCTTGAAGTCCTCAAAAAGCTCTTGCCACAGCAACTTTTCCTTCAGGTGCTGGATATGCAGGTTTAAAATGTTAGTTCACTAGTATGTACTAATTACATACATTTCCAGTGCTATACCACATGGATACTTCCTGATATCCATGTGGTATAGCTCTGATACCTTCTGGGCTGTGCAGAAAGTTGTGTGAATGTGTGTGTGTGTGTGTGTAAAGCTCTTCAACAGGGCTTTCTGCCATTGTGGAAAAAGACAGCACACAAAGCTTTAGCTTAACTACTGTTGAACAACTACTCAGACATAATCTCAGCGTCACCACATTAGAGTGTCAGTTGTCTTATGAAAAGCATACGCTCTCACTGTTTTTATCTGTATCAGACTTGTGGGTTAAGAAAGCATTTAGAAGTTGGGTGTAATGGTACATGCTTTTAATCCCAGCATGCTAGAGAAAGGGGCAAATGGATCTCTGAGTTCAAGGCCAGCCTGGTCTAAGAGTGAGTTGGGGTGGGGGGGTCAAAGAAAAGAGAAAGCTACCTAATGGGGTGAAGAGCTGGGGTGAGGGAATACTTCACAGGGGCTTACTATCTCTTTCCAGCTTCCCTTTGTAGTAGAACTATACAAGAATTGCTAGAACTTTGCTTCAGCAGTTGCTAAGCACCTGAAATAGTGAGCCTTGGAGTTAGTCACAATAGAGCAGTGGTGCTCACTCTGGTACTGGTTGACAGATGTACATAGTTATCATATGGTCTTATTCCTAAACAATGTATAAGATCCTGAAACATTTTAGTATTGACTTTCTTACCTGATGCCACTGAGACCCAGAGAAGGAAAAAGGGAAGGGTTAAGCCCTCTAGAGGCTTGATTGCTTTCCCTTTTCTGTCCTCTGCCCCCCCCCCCAACCCCGCAACCCCGCAACCCCGCCCCCTATTTATTCTTAGCCTCCTCCTACTCCCACCTTCTTTCTTCAACTCTAGGTTTTTTAGACCGGATTTTGATACAGTAGACCAGCCGGACCTAAAGCTCCCATTAGTCCTCTTTCTTAGCCTTCCCAGGGTTTGAGCCCGCCATGCCCAGCTCAGTCTGGGTTTTCTGCTCACTGATCCTTTAACTTTTAATAAACTTTTAAAGAAACTTCTAATTTATATCTACTTAGAAGCCTACTCTTCCACAATTTCCAGTGGTATTGAACAATTCTTTTCTTTGTATAAACCAATATAGGGTTTGTGTTCTGTATTGGATCTTGACCCCAGTAGTGAGCTGAGGCTTCATTTAGTATTCGAATTTAACTTCCTATCTCAGCAAAGTCACAGAATCTGTCACAGTCGTCCTGAGGGTTGGACAAGTTAGATACAAGTCTGCTTGTTTTGTTTTGAAACCACGCGTCTACATCAGTAAAAGTTCCTGCTTCTTAGGTCATGTAAATACATACTATATTGTGAGGTTTACTGCTCTACTGCTGAGTTTTAGAGTCGCTGGCGGGAGCGGGAGCTGCCACGGCGGTAGGCACTCCCTGCGTTGGAAGACGCTGCCCCACCTCCCCACCTTCGCTGCCAGAGCTAGCCGAGCGAGTGAGCTGGGCGGGGCTGCGCAGGGGCGCTGCGCACCGGCTCTGTTGCCGGAACTGGCCCGAGCGGCCTGGACGTGCGCGGCCCCGCCCCCGCGGGTGGAAACAAAGGGGGCTCGGCGCGGGGGGAAGAGGCGGAGCTCTCAGGCGATCCTGCGCTTGGCTGGCTAGGTTTGTGCTGGCGAGGGGAGGGGAGGGGAGGGGCGGGCGTCCGGAACTCAGAGGTGGGAGGCCCTCGAGTTCTGGGGTCCGAAGTGTAGCGCTCGGGGTATCGCCTGCGTGCGCAGGGCAATTCAGTGCGCCGGCGCGGCCCGTGCGGGTCCGCGAGCGCTGACGAGGGGTGCAGTGGGGTGGGGCCCCTCGTGCGCCTGGCGGGCGTGCCTCCCGAGGCCGGGGCGGTTGGGACGGCGGGCGGAAAAGATGGGGCCTCCCAGGCGCTAGCCGGCTCCTTCAGCACAGGGCGTGGAGCCGTGGTTTTCTGGAGAGGCGCGTGTGATGGTGCCAAGAGGAAGGAAGCGCCGTGACAGCGCCTCAGTCGGAACCCGGGTTCCGAGGGCAAGGACGACCGGGGACGGCGGCCCTGGCGAGCTGGCCGCCGGCCGGGCGAGCAGTCACAATAGGAGGCGGCGGCCCGGCCCGGAGCGGTGGGAGCAGCCCCACAGGGCGGAGCCTCCCCTCGCAGGTACTGGCGGTGACGGCCGTTGGCTCCCGCGCGAGGGCGGTACTGGCCGCGGGAGGTTGGGAGCCGGCGGGCCGCGCTCGCTGGACGTTTCCCGGCAGCCTGGCGCTCTTTGTTCCCGCGGCGGCGGGGAGCCCGCCCGCCCCTGCCTGGACGAGACGCAGGTGAAGTGATGATGTCACTTGGGAGAACTCAGAACCCGGTTGGAGGGGTCCTCTCTCGCGGCCTTCTACCTCCGCGGGTTTCTGGACGGGCTCCGTTTTGTTCTCAGTGGATGGAAGTTCTTCCTTTCAGGGCTGAAGAATGAGAGAGGTTGGTTTTTGAAACGGGAGTTTTTCGGGTTACCGAAAGCCAAAGAGAACTAAGTTGTTTTTTTCCCTATGTATCATCCAACGTGGACAACGCTTTTGTGTTGGAGGCTATTCAGTAAAAGTTGAACTTGCTAATTTTTCTACCATAGAGTTGAATACTTAAATATAGTCGTTGCTAGCGATTTCTTTCTTTATACGAGGTGGATATTGAAATGTATTCAGCGCTCATACATGACTCTTGGAATTCTTAAGTCTGCCGAATACTGTTTTGCAGATACTATTGTAGTAACGTTTACTTATCGAAGTTTCTTTAAATAGCATATAACTTTGTAACCAGAATTTAAGAAATTCCAATTACATTTGAATCATAGTCGAAAAATAAACTGTGGTTCATTTTGGGGAACACAGGGTCTAATGGCGAAATCCAACTTCCTTGAAAAATGACAAGATCAAACGTGTTGGATCTCGTGCGGAAATAAGTAACACTCAAAGATGACAATTTTGAGTGGGAATTGTCCTCTCGAGATAGTTCCTTTTAGTTTAGAAACATACTAGTCTATATGTATTTTGCCTTTAGAAAACCTGCTTATCCTAAGCCAGTTCATTATAAGGTTCTACTTTAAAGTCAATTCTGTAGTTTTATGTAGGAGTAAGTACTACTTCTTCTACCAGCTCTGGGGGACTTAAAGGATAGTGTTAGGTTCTGCTCTAAGGGATCTTGGCCTCATATTCTCTGTAATAAAGAATTGTATTTAAATACTCTGATTCTTCCACCAGTGGTATATTACATTATTCCAAAAGATTAGTTGGCTGTGTTTCTACGCTTCTTAAAGTTTATGCCCATCTTGATTTTTTTTAAATGTTTTTAACAATATGTGTGGACAACTTGCCCTATTTGGTTGGGTGCGTCTGCCTCATGGATTATGGAGGTTGATGAGTCTCCAGCTTTGCCTCAAGCACCTTCACCCGCTGAGCCATTTCATCAGGCCCTATTCTTAACTAAGTTGATAAATATTAATCTAGGTATGTATAAAGACTTTTCTTTACTAGAGCAATCTGATTTTGACAAAGATTGAAACAAATCGACATCTAAGGGAGTCTGTAAGCATCATAACGGAGAGTATAGATCTATTGTCTCTCTTTGGCCCAGCATTGAATAATTCTTTTAGTTAACACTGCCAGGCACTGTGATTATATTTTTACTTAGCTTAATGTGGGTGAGAAGTCTTCAAAATAAAAATCTCCAAAATGGTTAGCTACCTGAGCAGTGTAGAAAGACTGTTGGTCAAAATGTTTATCTTTCGTTCCGTCTGTGTTGTATTTTGTGCAGCCATTAGTTTGGAGCACTGTTTTGTAATCTCTTACTGGAGAGGTAGTAGTTCTTGATTAGTCTTGATTGCTGCATGGTGTCTCTGGTGCTGTTTACAAATTTTCTGCTTGTTTCTCAGTTAGTTGCATATATGAATATAGCTTTGCTTCATTCATAGATTGCTTTTAGTTTTCTCTGCAGGGAATATAAGCATTGCAGTATTAACTTGTACATATAGTTCTGGTTCTATTCCATCTATCAGAAGATATTAAATACCTATTATGACATTGACTAAAGGAACAAAATGATTGAATTCTTTGTAGTAAATGAAAGAGGAATTTAAACAGATGAAGTACAGGGGTGATGTACACAGTCTCGTTTCCTCCCCGTTTGTCTGTCTCTACTACTTAGTTACCATTGTGCTGTGGACCTCTGGACTGGGGAAAGGAGAGAGAGGGAGCAAGTAGTCTTAACAATAGTGATCACCTTCCCTGGAATTAGTGTCTATTGGCTTCTCAAAAAATGGCACACACAGATAGTGCAGAGTGGTCAGAGGACAGCCTTAGGTATTTATTCTTAGTACTGTCTTGAGACAGGGTCTCTTGCACACTGCTGTATTCACCAGGCTAACTGGCTGGTGAATTTCATGGAGTCTCCTGTCTGTTGCTCGGTTTACCACAGGAGCACTGGGATGCATTACTACTCTTTTCTTTCTTTTCTTTTCTTTTCTTTTCTTTTCTTTTCTTTTCTTTTCTTTTCTTTTTTTTTTTTTTTCAAGACAGGGTTTCTCTGTATAGCCCTGGCTGTCCTGGAACTTACTCTGTAGACCAGGCTGGCCTCAAACTCAGAAATCCACCTGCCTCTGCCTCCCAAGTGCTGGGATTAAAGGTGTGTGCCACCACGCCCGGCTGCATTACTATTCTTCTTGACTTATATGGATTCTGGGGATTAGACCTCAAGTCCTCATGCTTGTGAGCCAAGCAAATTATCCTGAGCAATCTCTCCAGTGCTCCAAGGATTTGTTTGTTTGTTTGTTTGTTTTTCTTCGAGACAGGGTTTCTCTGTATAGTCCTCGCTGTCCTGGAACTCACTTTGTAGACCAGGCTGCCCTCAAACTCAGAAATCTGCCTGCCTCTGCCTCCCAAGTGCTGGGATTAAAGGCGTGTGCTACCACCGACTGGCTAAGTTTTTTTTTTTTTTAATTAGCCTGTTAATTGTAAGCAAATTCATAATAAATTTGTGACATAATCCAGAAAAATCTGACTATTGTATCATTCAATTAGTTTGGGAGATGTATTCTCTCAATGAGTAGAGTATATTACACTTCTAGGTAATCATGACAGCACTAAACACAGATTATGGGTTTTGAACTAAAATTTCTCAGATTTGTTGCACATGTTTAACCATACTTTTGTTCTAAACTTGTTTATTGAGACAAGATCTCCTACAGACAAGATTGGCCTCATTTCCTTTGTAGCTGAGGTTGACTTTGACTTTCTGGCTCTCCAGAGTTCTAGAATTACAGTTTTGTGCTGCCATACTACAACTGTGTTGGAACATTTACAGATTTACAGGATTTTGACCTCTTGCTGCAGAGCACATACTTTAGATTTAGTGGTTTTGTGATTTTTGCTTTTATTGAACAATTTATTACATTTATTTCCAATTTGGTGGAACTGGGGGAACCATTGTGTTAAATTAAGTCAGACAGATATCACATGATTTTTCTGATGAGACAATTAAGGAACAGAAATAGTAGGGGACATGTAAGACAGGAAGGCGGGCATAAAGGATAACTTACACGTGTATAGAAGAATTGTCATAAATTTGATTATATCAACAATTTATAATAAAGAAATTTGTTGAAAGGATTTCAGAAAAACCCACCAAGGAATAAAAAGTGATTAAGGAAAGAAATTACTGATAAAAATTGTAAATTTAAAAATGTACATTTATCTTTCGTGTGTGCCTCACCTGTGCCAGGGGTCATGTGGATCCTAGGGATTGAAGTCAGGTTTCAGGCGACATAATTTGTAAAAAAGTACATTATTAGTACTATCCTGGAAGTTGTGATGCACATCCTTAATCTTAATAGCTAGGAGTCTGAGGCAGGATGCTTGTGAGTTTAAGGTCATCCTCTGTCTTAAAAACCGACAAAAACGCTGGCACAGAAGACTTAAATCTCTCCATTCATTTTTATGAAAAAAAAAAAAAACTGAATATAGTAGAAAGCTGCCATTAGAAACCATTTTAGAAGGAACAGTGTTTCCTTAAATCCTATTAGCACAATAGTGCAACTGTGCTAATCTCTAAGACAAGGATTAAATTGTTATTGATGTTATTAGCTGCCCAGAGGAGGGCCAAATTAAACAAAGTATCATAAACTACTAGTGCCCTTATGCTTAAGGCATATGTAAACATTGGTCTTACTTTCCAGCGACACTGGGTGCATTTGTCATCTAGTTACCTGTAAACAAACACTAAAAAAGAAGTTCTGAGGTTACAGATTTCCTCTCGGGTGTGCTGCTATGGCAGTTAGAAGCTGCATCCTGAGCTCAGGCTGCAGTTAACAAATATCTCTAGTGCTCAACATTTGCAGGCTAGAGACTAACACAAGTGTATCACTTAGGAGTGTGGTAAAACCTTAGCCTAATCAAGGAAGAATCAGTGAAATTATGCCTAACAGTTTTTTTTAACAAGGTAACAAGTTTATTTTTAATTAACTGTAAGCATGCTTACATTTTGAATTACAGACTAATGGTGGTCAAACTAAGTGGTAAAGTACAGTGTTATTTTTAAAACTTTAAATTCCAAGGTGAATTAAGATTTAAGGTCCTCTTTGGTCTTTCTGAAGTGCATGACTTTTTAATCAGTTCAGTTAAACCTGTACAGTGTGTACAGATCAGGGAGCCTGTCCTGGTTTGCTTCCTGGTGTGACAAACAGTTACCAAAAGCAACCTTGGGAAAAAGAGTTTATGTCACTTATATATATATATATATATATATAGCTCAAAATCCATCATAAAGGGAAGTTAGGGCAGGAACAGAAGTAGAGGCCTTGCTACTTCACTGCTTATACTGTCTTGCCCAACCTGCTTTCTAATGCAGTCCAGGACCACTTGCCCAGGGATGGTCCTGCTTGCTCGTAATGGGCCTGGCCCTTCTACATCAGTCATTAATCAAGAAAATACCTTCTAGGTAGGTGTAGGTGTGTGTGCTTGTGTGTATATATAATTTGTTTTATTTATTTGAAATAGGGTCTCACTATGTAGCTCTGACTAGCCTAGAGCTCACTATATAGATAGAGCATGCTAGTCTTGAACACTAAGAGATCTTCTTACTGGGAATAAAAGTGTGTGCCACCATGCCAGTTTGAGGGTACATTTTAAATTTTCTCTATTGAGGTTCCCTCCCTAGATGAGGCCAGGAGCTTGTATCAGGTTGACAAAACTAATCAACACAGGGTTCAGTTCATCTCCTAGCATGACATTAGCCATGATCAGTTGAGATTTTGTTTAGATTAAAAAAAAAAATTAGCCGGGCAGTGGTGGCGCACACCTTTAATTCCGGCACTTGGGAGGCAGAGGCAGGCGGATTTCTGAGTTCGTGGACAGCCTGTCTCGAAAAAAAAAATTTATTGTGGGGAGGGGGTTCTGAGAAATCAAATGCAAGGGCTTGTGCATGCTAGATAAGTGCCCTACCATTGAGTGATATCCAAACCCTATAAAAATATCTTAGCCTATGCTTCCATAAAGAAAGTTTGAGTCCCGGACATTTCATTTTAGTTGTGCAAATTCAAATGTAGTATGTTACATTAACTTTCTGTTGTATTTCTCTGATTACCTGGAGTTTAAACAAAAACCTGTTTGTTATCTTAAAGTTTACTTGTGGTGCCGGACTCTAAGCTGTTGGGAGGCAGAGACAAACAGATCTCTTGAGTTCAAGGCCAGCCTGAGTGAGATCCTTTGTCAAGAAAACCAACCAACCAAAAACCTTGTATGAGAAGTCCTGGTATAAGCTATTGAGTCCTTCTGTTCATTATCTTTCTTACCTGGCCGGAGCTTACACTCTTTCCTTGGTTGTTCTCTTTTGAAATCATTGGTTGATAGATTATGGTAACTGCTCCGGTGCCTAGGGCCTCTGTTCCCAGTTCTTCTATGGCTCCCTTTTCTCACCAGACAGCGCTGCGCCTTAGTTTGGAAGGCTGATAGAGCTTCCCAAGAAAGGCTCAGTTGTGTTTTTTAGGAGGGCCTCTGATTAAGCCGGGCCCTCCCGGGTGCTCTTTCTGATTAACTTAGATCAGCTGTTGGAATCTTGGTCACCCTGGGATGCTTTCCTACTTTGCTCCCCTCCCCCAAATCAGTGGAATCTGCTCCAAGTATAATGAAGGAGGATTATACAGGAATGATGAGAGTTTATGGTGACATGTTATATAGGAAGACTGCTTATCATATATTCCACACAAATAAAACAATCAGACCCAGCGGTGGAGCATGATAGATACTGTAGGACTTGAATATCATTTCTTCCACCATATTATTTGTCTTTAGAGATAAATGGAGTTTCTGACAGAAGAAAACTTGTGGATAGAAAAGATATACTTAAAAGCTCCCAGTGTGACAAGAGCCGAGGGTGTCAGGGCTTTGTTGTTTGTTGTTACTCATGATGGAATGCTTACATATTCCAAAGGATCAAAGAGGGAAGAATAAAGCGGAATCGGATTTCTCTTCTACTAGCCAGGTGCTTGTACTTGAGATTTGTAAAACTGACCATGATTGTTGATGGTAAATGACCTGCTTAGAACTCAGTACAGGGCCAGAGAGAGAGCTCAGCAGATAAGAACACTGGCTGAATCTAATTCCAGTTCAGGGTAGACCACGCCCTCTCTGGCCTCCAAGGGCACCTGGCGCACACATGGTGCACGATACCAAGAATTCATTTACTTTTAAAAGTAAAAATCACAACAGATTTCACTTATGTGAACATAAAAAAAGAGAGAGAGAGAGAGAGAGAGAGAGAGAGAGAGAGAGAAAGAAAGAAAGAAAGAAAGAAAGAAAGAAAGAAAGAAAGAAAAGAAAACGCCCAAGAGAATTGCAGGTAGAGTATTAATTAGAAGAAGGAATAGCTCATTTGGAGGGAGTTTTTTAATGACATTCCTTGCTGAATGAAGATCAAGAATAGCAAATATACCTCTAATCTATTTTGGATTTGTTTTATTGTTTTGAGAAAGGACTTACTATTTAAGGCTGACCTAGAATTTTTTAACAGCCCTCTGGAGTGCTATGGTCAGAGGCATAGCTATTTGCTATTTGCTGAATGAACTTTTTTTCTTTTGCTATGCTGGGAATCAAATCTACCTTTTATTTTCTTAAGAATTCAGTTATGTCCCAGTAGTTTCTGCTCTATAGTGCTTAAATACCGGGCTGTGGGCTGCTTGCATCCTTTTCACGCTCATTTAATAGGGTGGCATACATTTAAACCATGATATGTGGAGGTCATAAGACAAACTTTGGGGGGTAAAATCTTTTTTTTTTTTTTCCTGAGACAGGGTTTCTTTGTGTAGCCCTGGCTGTCCTGGAACTCACTTTGTAGACCAGGCTGGCCTCGAACTCAGAAATCCGCCTGCCTCTGCCTTCCAAGTGCTGGGATTAAAGGCATGCGCCACCACGCCCGGCTAGTAAATTCTTTTTCTCTACCCACTATGTGGGTTCCAGGGATCTAATCCAGGTCATCAGACTTGGTGGCAAGCCCTTTCTACTAAGTCATCTTGTTGACTCTTGACTTTTAATTAAAATAAGTTCATTGGGATTTTTATTTTTTAATCTCTATAGCTTAGTTCTTTAACATGTATATAACTCTTAGCTTTTAGGAAACAGTAAATATTCTTCACTGTTCTTCACATACTCCTAAGTGTAAAGAACATTAGCACATTATGTTTTCAATACAGAGATAAACTATAGTTTATATCCAAAATATACTATGTAGTAAACCAACAAGTATTCCTCTTTATTAACCTCTGAGGGGTGGTGGTAGGTCTTTGGCAGTATTTTTGTTCTTACCATGTTTATGAGATGTATACCACACCAACAACAAAGTTACAGATGGGCCAGAGATGATCAGAGCATGGCAGTACCACAGCATTCCCTTTTCTGATGTCTTTCATTTCCTCTCTAGCATCTTCTTTACTATCTGCCATACTGAGAACTGTTTCCTTACTCTCCTGCTCCCTTCCAGCTCTCAGAGCAGAGCACTCCATATCAGCCGCATCAGAAACTTGCTAAACAACCATTTACTTGCTTCTTTTTCTTTCCTTTCCACCTTCCCCTCCTTTTCTGATAGCATGTGCCTCTTAGAAGGCAGGAAACCATAAGACTGAGGAAAAACTGTAAACGCAGTGTTAAGGACATTTTATTTTATTTTATCTTATCTTATTTTTTGTATGTGTGAGCATAAACAGGCTTTAAACTCAGAGTCCCCAAGGAAAGTTTCACTGTCACACGTAGTGAATGTTGTTCATGGTTTTAAATTGCTACAGATTTACACAAATTTAAGGAGATTTAACCTACAGTCTAGATTTTTAAGTTACAGTTGTTTACTTTCAGACTTATGAGTTTGTCTTCATTTCCTTAGCAGAGCCTTTAGTTTTGTGTTGTTTCCTTTATTTGGCCTTTTGTTACTGTTTGAGGATTTTCATTTGCTTATTATTATTTTTTAAATTATCTTGAGACAAGATCCTGCTTTCTAGCCCAGGTTAGCTTAGAACTTAGGATGTTCTTGCCTCAGCCTCCCTAGTACTGAATAAATATAGCTAAAGTTTATTGGATAGACTGGAGAGGCCATCCCCAGTTAAACATAACATTTGTATATGAAGTACAGTCTTTCAGCTGATTGTATAGATTTTACCATAAGTATTGTCAAGTGTTTTTTCACCATGGTCACTAAAAATACATTGAGAAATAATACAGTGTAGGCAGGCATTCATCACTCTACTTAAGTGTTTTTACCTCAGGTCTTAACCTGAAGTCTAACCTTTAGTGGTTACCAAAAAGATTATTACTAGGTATTTGGGGAACAAGAACTTAAGTTCCCCAAGCTGTGATATTTTTATCTCAAACCTTTTGTTGAGAAGCCCCATTGCTAGAGACAGTCTGTGCATGCTGTCTATTTTGATGTTTAAAGTTCCTCTTGCCCCCCCTCCCCCTCCCCCGACAGAATTATCACACTAGAAACCTCAATTGTCCTTCATAGGCTTGTTCTCCATGTCAGTATGGCCAGCATGAACTATCCTTTTCTTCTCCCTCTTTTTCCCAGATATCTCCCGGGGCCAATTCAGCACCTCTACCTGGCCATCCTAACAAGGTGATTTGTGAAAGGGTGAGACTTCAGAGCCTGTTCCCTCTTCTCCCAAGTGATCAGAACACTACCATTCAAGAGGATGCTCACTTCAAAGCTTTCTTCCAGGTTCTTATATGTTTACCCTTTCCCTACCCAGGGCTGAAAGTCACAGATACATTCTAGCTTGTTTCTAGGAAGGCTTAAACAAGCTTGTGAGTATCCTCTTACTTTCTGTTGTATGTGGAAATTAACACTCTTCTCAGAGACTCCTTGAAGGTAACTCTGAGCTTTTCTGAAGAATCTCTTCTTGAGCTACTGTTCATTATTTTGCCACTTAATACTTGGTTTTTAAAAAAAATCTTTTATGTCTTAATCATTTGTTCTAACCATTCAGTTTCTATAGGAAGATAGAAGATAGTAAAATACGTAGGGTGTAGGAAAGGATAAATGAAAGGGTCTGTTTTAAGCCATCACTGCTCGCTTAGTGCTCAGAACATATGGTGTTTGCTTTCTGTACTTCCTAGCACCTATACATAAAAACTTGATATAAAGATATAAGATGAAAATGAGTACTGATACATTAAAACCATCTTAGGGGGGCTGGTGAGATGACTCAGCGGGTAAGAGCACCCGACTGCTCTTCCGAAGGTGATGAGTTCAAATCCCAGCATCCACATGGTGGCTCACAACCATCCGTAATGAGATCTGGCGCCCTCTTCTGGAGTGTCTGAAGACAGCTACAGTGTACTTACATATAATAAATAAAATAAATCTTAAAAAAAAAAATCTTAGGGTTATTAACAAGATTGCTCGGATTTGCTTATACAAATCACTGGCTGTTGAACTTTGACTAGTTAAAGAGAAATGCCTAAGTTTGGCATGTGCTGTGAATACCTGCAGGTGGTCCAGGGCTCTTCAGTCTGGTATTCCTTTTATAATTTGCACTGGAACCACATGGTGGCTTACAACCACCCGTAAGGAGATCTGACATCTTCCTCTGGTGCATCTGAAGTCAGCCTCAGCGTACTTATGAATAATAATAATAATAAAACGAATCCTTGGACTGGAGAAACCGACCAGGGCCGAACGGGGACGGCCGAAACGAGCGGGGCTGGCCAGAGCGAGCAAAAAAAAAAAAAAAAAAAAAGAATTTGCGCTGGATTCTCTGTTATGTATTTATTGTGTTACTGTTTTAAGTAAGGAAATAGGCTTTAAAAAGTTCAAAGTACACACTTCCATCCAATTATTTGTAGAGCAAGGGCCTCATCTGACTTTAGCTGTGTTGTGTTTACTATATCACACTACCTTTAGATATTCATATTTCTGTAAATATATTTGTAAGTATTTAGCACATAACTGTTTTAGGAGGCATAGTTGTTTGTAAATTGTGTGGCACATTGATTACTGGGTTGGTTTTTTTGTTTTTTTTTGTTTTTCCTGAGACAGGATTTCTCTCTATAACCCTGGCTGTCCCAGAACTCACTCTGTAGACCAGGCTGGCCTCAAACTCAGAAATCCGCCTGCCTCTGCCTCCCGAGTGCTGGGATTAAAGGCGTGCGCCACCACTGTCTGGCTGACTACTGTTTTGATTACAGCATTGAGTGCACATAGTAGCTCAATATAGTTAGGTGACTGATGATTAAGAAATTTAATGCCAGGGTTAGTAGCAACTGCAAGTTCAAGATCAACCTGTTCTACATATTGTTCTAGGTCTGCCAAGGCTATGTATATATATAGAGAGACCTTATCCAAAAAAAAACAAAAAAACAAAAAAACAAATAAAGCTGGAAGGAAAGAAAGGAAAGACAAGAAAGAAACTTTAAGGCTGGATCTGATGTCACTCACCTTTAACCCCAGTTTGGGAGGCAGAGACAGGCAGATCTATTGAGTTTAAGGCCCGCCTGGTCTACATAGTGAGTTTCAGGCCAGCCAGGGCTATCCTGTATCCAAAAAATAAATAAAACAATTTTAAAAATTGCTAAACAATACATTTAACTACAGACACTAATAAATAATTCTCATTTTCTGTGTTCTCCATACTCTTTTGAAGGTTTCAGGAATGAATATTAACTTTTAACTTAGTAATTACAAGTGCAATAGATTGAAACCCTTGTTTTAAAAATAAAGTTAAAAGTTAGATCTAACTGTACTTAGCGTTCTCCTGTTTTGCTTTTTTTTTCCTCCAAAGCTGTTGGCAATTGAATCGATATATCTTTGCCCATGTTAGTCATGTGCTACCCCCTCTAACTAGTCACATTATACCCTCTAACTAGTCATGTTATACCCTTTCTTTTTTTGTTTTGTTTTGTTTTGTTTTGTTTTGTTTTTCGAGACAGGGTTTCTCTGTGTAGCCCTGGCTGTCCTGGAACTCACTTTGTAGACCAGGCTGGCCTCAAACTCAGAAATCCGCCTGCTTCTGCCTCCCGAGTGCTGGGATTAAAGGCGTGCACCACCATGCCCAGCATGTTATACCCTCTAACTAGTCAAATCGTATACTCTAATCCCTGGGGTTTATTGAAAAGTAAGAAGTATTTTAATTTTGTTTATAGTGCTAATTTAGTCTTACTCTACCTTTAGAACAAAGCTTTCTACTGTATTCTTTAGGGGAGAACCAGAGAGTTTTCTCTACTCAGTTACTGCCCTGGATAAGAAAACAGGTGGATCTTAAGAAATCCTGAGAAATACTGATATACCGGCTAATTCTCTGTCAGAAAGAGAGCGTCATTTGTTAGTTTCAGCTGTGCCTCTCCTCTTAAAAACCTGGTGTGATGTAGACATTACTCAGCATTGCTCAGTGGTAAAGATCACTTCTTACCATGAAGAATGGAGTTTGCATCCTAGTTCCCACTAAGACAGCTCACAAATGTTTGTAATTCCAGCTATAAGGGATCTGAAATCCACAGATACATGCAATAAATAAAAATAAAGCCTTGTTACCACATGAGAAGGAGATTCCCAGAAAGTCACCCTCTTAGTGTAGTCCCCTGACTTTGGCTTTCCTTAGGTACCTTTTATTTTGCCTCCTTTCTAAATATGTTTTAATGATTGTGTGCATGTGTGTGGGCATGTATATGTGTGTGTGTGTGCGCTCCTGGAGCAAGAACACAGGTAACAGACCCTGTAAACTACCTGTATGAATAATGGGCTCCAAGAGCAGTATGTGCTCTTAAATGCCAAGCCATCTCTCCAGCCATTTATTCATTTAATTTGCTTACATACTTACTTACTGATTTGTTGATTTTTTTTTTTTTAAATAGTAATTTGTTAAAATTTTGAGCCAAGGACTTGCTATGTTCAACTGGTATTAACAGGTCTCTGCTGTCAGGCTTAACCTTTTTGTTTTTTCTCCTTTCTCAAAACACCCTCTGTTTCCTAGGTGAGGTTTCCATTTTCCAAGAACTCAGCTCTCCTGTAGCTTTTCTTTAGGCACTAAATAACTATTTTTATTGTAAACATGGAGTTGGACATATGGCTCATTATTAGGACAGTCTTAGCAGAGAAAGTATTGTTCTTTATCCTTACTCTTGTTTCTGATAGTTTTCACTAGCGTGGAGACAAGGCAGCTAGGTCGGCAGGGCCCCCAAAGATCCACCTGCCTTTGCCTCCTAACACAATCATACCTCCCTGCCTAAAGTGATTCTGGGGCTCAGTCTCAGCTCCTAAGCTTGTAAGGCAAACACTTTACTAATTGGGCTATATCCAATTAGTAAACAGATTCTCGACCTTCCCAATGTTGTGACCCTTAATTTCACTGCTACTTCCTAACTGTAATTTTGCTATTGTTATGAATCATAATGTAAATATGTGGTAGCCAACCCCTGTGAATGGTTGATGGACCCCCCACAGGTTGAGAACCTCTGCCCTATCACCAGTGATAGTGAACAAAAGCTTTTGTCATTTATGACCTTTGGTGACCAGTTGTGTTACTCTGTTAAGTATCTCTGTGCTTTGTTCATATTTTTCTTGTGTTGGTGCAGAGGTCAACCTTCTTGTACCTTGTCTTTTGAGATAGGGTCTCACTGGCCTGGATCTCCTGATACTAGATTACACTGGCTGGCCAAGCACCCTGCTGTCTGTCCCCCAAAGCTGGGATTAGCTTTGCTTTTTATGCGCTTTTTGTGGAGAGAGCTCTGTAGACTCCCATTTTGAGTTATGGTTTATCGTGGCAGTGGGGTCTCACCATGCCACCTCCTCCCTACCCCCCATTCAATGGAGTCTCACCACACCACCTCCTCCCTACCCCATTCAAGAAGCAGAGTTGCTCAGCTTCCTTCCTTGGTTCAGCCCAAAACCTCAGGCATTGTATTAAGAATTGATCTTCTTGCCTCATTTAACCTTATCTAGAAACTTCTCAGACATGCTCATGGGCTTGGCTCTGTCCCATCATGTTAGTTTAATTGAACCTTTACACCTCTCAACATAAGCCAATTCCTTCTTTCTTTGGGAATGTAATCCTCGAAAAGTTGAGTGATTGCTAAAGTCTGGCACGTTTCAGTCATCAGAAGCTGGAACCTGCTTCTGCTTGTGCTTAATAATCATTGTGAACCTTGTACATATCCACCTGCCTCCTTTTCACCCCTGATTCCCAGTCTGCACCAGAGCTCTGGATAGTAGAGGTAGTAACTGTAGGTTTTAACATTTTACTCACTTAAATTGTCAACATCTGGTAGGTCGAAAACTTAGCCCGACGTTATAGAAAAGAATTCCCCTCTGAGAATTCAAAACAAAATTTTTTTCGAAAAGACAGGCCCATCTAATAATCCATTTGTTTTCTGAGTTTGGTTCTAGTAGCACCAAGTGTCACTGGGAATCATACATCAGAAGTAGCAGTTCTTATTGGGTAGGTGGGACACACCTTTTTAATTCCAGCGTTTAGGAGGTAGAAGTGGGTAGATCTCGGAGTTTAAGGCCAGCCTGGGCTACTTAGACACTGTCTTCAAAAACAAAAAATTATGTAATGGAATTCAACATAACATGCCTGTAATCCCACACTCAGAACAAGGAGGGAGGAGGATTAGAAGTTCAAAGTCACTCTTCCCTATAGGACAAGTTGGAGGCTTGTCTGGGCTACTTGGAAGTAATTTCTTGCTTTTCTGTATGTACATCATATGTGTACATGCGTTCATGTGTGCTAGTGCTCTTAAAGTTTGGGGATTCTCATTATAAAGCCCCTGGCTTTCTTATTAAAGAAATTAAAAACAAGTATATTTAAATAATAACAGTAATAGAATATAGGTTAGGTCATATTTTGCTAAATCATTTTGAAATATCAAATGTAACCATTTAGCTTTTTTTTTTTTTTTTTTTTTTTTAAAAAGGTTTTCGAGACAGGGTTTCTCTGTGTATCCCTGGCTGTCCTGGAACTCACTCTAGACCAGGCTGGCCTCGAACTCAGAAATCCGCCTGCCTCTGCCTCCCAAGTGCTGGGATTAAAGGTGTGCACCACCACTGCCCTGTTTTTTTGTTTTTTTGTTTTTTGTTTTAAATTTAAGAGATTGGGTCTCATGTAGCATAAGCTGGCCTTGAACTCACTATGTTAACCAAGGATGACCTCAGATTACCAATCTTCTGGCCTTTCTCTCCCAAGTTCTGGAATTACACTCTAGATTCAGCTCCATTTATCAATTTGCTTTGTTCCTAAAATCAGTTGTTTTCTGTGCTTGTCTATTTAAAAATAGGACATTGTTGGCGCTAGAAAGGTGGCTTACCTGGTCAAAGCACTTGGTTTTGTATTGGACTGAGGTTCAGTTTCTAGCCCCCTGTATGGCTGATAACCATTTGTAACTAGTTCCAGAGGATTTGATATCGTCCTAGTCTTCAGAGGCATTGGATACACGTGGTGCACAGACATGCAGGCATAACACCAAGCATAAAATAAAAATAAATGTAAACTTATTGTGTGTATTCACGACAAATATCAATTATTTTGTAAATCAATTAAAAGTATTCAAATGACTAATAATTAAAACTTGGGAGTGTAGTTTAGGTTGTATAGAAATAGGAATTCTTTCCAACAAAATGTAGCCTGTCAGATTTTCAGTTAACTTGGAATTTTTGCAGTTTTGATG
Source organism: Mus minutoides (assembly GCA_902729485.2). Lineage (NCBI taxonomy): Eukaryota > Metazoa > Chordata > Mammalia > Rodentia > Muridae > Mus > Mus minutoides. The sequence goes on from LR749919.1 coordinate 336,584, forward strand.
AGATTTAATTGGAAATCAAATTGGTTGGGGAATCCTGGAGTTAATAGCAGTTACATGGTTGTATAAATTTTATAGCTATAAAGCTTATACCGTGACCTTTGAAGATTGGATGATACTCCCAAAGTGCTATGACATTCAAAAAACAATTGTTGACTTTCCTTTATATAAGATTTATTTTGTCAATGTAACCATCACTGAAGAAATAACTGCCCAGACAACAAGAATGGTAGAGGTGTGTGGTTAGCATCCAAGGTCAGGGCCTATTCAGGAAAAGGAGGGTCTCTTCCTAACCAAGCTTATCATCACTATCTAAAGGATGAACAGGTAGCTTATAGCATAGTGGCACTTTCCAGGTGGGTTAGGATTTCTACAAGGTCAGCTACTATATATAAGAGTTAGCCATTTGTTTCTTATATGTTGTTATCTAATGTGGTTTTTCCAAGCAGTTCAATTTTTATATGTATATTTACTCAACCCCTGCCCCTACATTTCTCAATTTAGGATTTTAAATTTGGATTGTTAGTGCAATGTATATCCTTTGTTTTTTTAAGGAGAAATGCTTTTTTTTTTTTTCCTATTGCATATGAAGTAATGTAAAACCCTTATGGGTTTATTCAGTCGATCCTTTTTGTTTCATTGGCAGAGTGAAGATAGTCCAAGTCCTAAGAGACAGCGCCTCTCTCATTCAGTCTTTGATTATACATCAGCATCACCAGCTCCCTCACCACCAATGCGACCATGGGAGATGACATCAAATAGGCAGCCCCCTTCAGTTCGACCAAATCAACATCACTTCTCAGGGGAACGATGTAACACACCTGCACGCAACAGAAGAAGGTTAGTTGATCACTGTTTCTTTCTTTACTTCCACTGGTGGGTTTGTGAATAGTTTTTAGTATCAGAAAGCATACTTTTGTGGATATTTGATAAATATGTCAGTACCTGCACATATGTATATTCATGCATAAAAATTACAAGTTATTTAGGTTTCTATCTTAGGTTATAAGGAGTTGATTAAGCTCCTTATTAATAAGTGAAGACACTGAAAGAGACTAAGTGAATCTTGACCATTATATATAAATTTAGCTGCCTTATGATTTAGAATGGATTATGAAGCTGGAATATATCTTAAAGGTAGATTATTTGCCTCGTATCCATAAAGTCCTGTGTGGGCATAACGTTACTGTACACTGTTGTAATTCTAAGACTCTCCTGGCTCACTGTTGTGTAAACACTGCTCCCCACTTATGCTCTGATTTGCCAATAAAAGCTGATCAGCCAATGTCTGAGCAAGGGAGAGAACAGAGCTGGACTTCTGATGGGGCATTTCAAGTCAAGGAGGGTTGGGGAGACACATGAAAACGCATCTGGAGCAGTACTAAAATGCAAGGATCTTGGAGGTTTTGGCTGGGAGGTAGCAAGGTTGGCTAGAGCATTAGAATAGATTAATAACTGCTCAGATATTATGCTGTAAAGCTTGGTTAAATAGATCTGACAGTCTCTGTCTCATTTATTTGGGAGCTAGCTGAGATAATTCACTTTTCAAATTTTTATAACAGTCCTGTGTTCAGTATCCCCAACATACCCCCCTTCTTATGGGCTAGTCTACAGTCCCAGTAATTGAAAAATGTGTTCTATACCTTATAACTATCAGAACGTATTAAAGCTTAGAGATGACCTAAATCTGCCCTTCCAGCCTTTTTCATCCTTTAAGAGCTGCATTTCTAACAAAACTGGTGTAAAGTTCATCTTTTGAAAGGAGTGTGGTACTTGCCTTTCCTTCTTGGAGGAGTTAATTTCTTCCTCAGTTCATTGTCCAGAGATCACTTTATTTCAAGAAAATCAGTGTGAGTTGAGGTACCTGTTTCCATGTACACAATAATAGTAATCAGGAGAATAAATAAGTTAGGGAATTTTTGGACTAAATGGTTTTGTGCCTTTACACAAAGAACTCATGTAGTGAAGCTTTAACTTCCATTATGATTATCATTGGAGATGGGACTTCTAAGGAAGTTGTTGAGGTTGAATAAGGGTGTAAGGACGGGGCCCTTGTCTAATAGGATTTGTGTTTCTGTAAGTAGGGACATTGGAGAACTCACTCAGCCATATACAGATGTGATGATAATGCAGAGTATCTGCAAGCCAGGAACAGAGCTCTCATCAGAACTCTTAGGTCAGTTACACCTCAATCAGAGACTGGTAGTCCTAGACCTTGGAGAGAATAGGTCCTATTTAAGACATTCAGGCTATAATGTCTTGTTACAGCATTATGAGAAGAAGATTGGATATGATCTTAAAAACCACCATTGATATCCCAAATTAGCCAAAATAAATCTCTTTAGACAATTAATGCCAGTACTATATATATACTATATATACTATATATAGTACTATAGATATTATTATATATATATATAGTAATATCTATAGTACTATATATAATATATGTGTGTGTCTGTGGGGGGGGCAATTATATGGAAATGTTTGAGTAATTTGTGACTGCTAGTATGTGGACATAGGATTTTTAAAATAAAAGTTATATCTTAAATATCTGGTTGTTTATAGTCTTTTCCTGTTGTATGGTGAACTGGTGTGCATTCAGAACATGTGAGACAAATGGATAATCAGAAGGATAACATGGTACCACCTCCTAGGTTAAATCTGGCCTCATACAACTCAGAAGCACACGTGCACCAGCCCATCCCTTCTTCCTTCCGAGGGAGCAGACTTGGGGTTTATGGATCCCCTGTTCATTGTGGTTTTGAATGCCTACATATATATTCTTAAACAGTACAGTCTGGAATTTTGTTTTCATTTAAATGTTTTCTTTGTTTTTTAAGCAGTCTGTTTCATGTTGATGGAAATAGATCATTTATTTATTTTTGAAATTTATTTACTTTTCTTTTATGTGTATTGGTGTTTTGCCTCCATGTATGTTGGTGTGAAGTGTTAGGTCCTGTGGAACTGGAGTTACAGACAGTTGTGAGTCCCCATGTGGATGCTGGGAATTGAACCCTGGTCTTATGGAAGAATAGTGTTCTTAATCAATGTGCCGTCTGTCCATTCCAGCAATTATTTTTACTGTGATCTACATTAAAGTATGACAAATTATTCACCTGCTATTGGTTCATAGTCGTGTCCAGGTGGTTATTACTCTAAAAGTACTACTAGGAGCCTTGGCACACACACCTACCTTACTTAAATGGACAGAAGTTGCACTAGGTATAAGCCTAAAATAGGAAATGGATGACAGGTTGTGTTTACAGATGAGATAGAAACTAGCTTTTGTTTCTAAATCTGCAAAAAGAATCATACTCTTCACTCAAAGCAGAACAAAGAAGGAGCAGGGGATACTTACCACACACAGAACAGTAGTGGGAATCACAACGCAGCAGACATAAAAGGAGCGGTAAATTTTCCTTATGAAACAATTCTATTAATGAGTGTAGAAATGAGGGTAATAGAAAATCCCTATCAGAGTAACAAAGTATCCTTGCAAAATCCAAGCTTGTTAAAACTTACTGGTAAGTCGTATATTTAAATTAGTTGGTTTTTTTTTTACAGTTAATTTGGAACCATAGCAATTATTTATTACTTGTACTTACCTTAGCATGTGTGTGTGTGCTTGCGTGTGTGCTCTTACATACACACACAATAGATAATAAGAATTCTAATGAATCATACTAGTTAGTAAACATTATAGTAATGACTTTCTTTTTGGCATTTACCCTATTATAGTCCTCCTGTTAGGCGTCAGCGAGGAAGAAGGGAACGTCTATCTCGACATAATTCCATTAGTCAAGATGAGAACTATCACCATCTCCCTTATGCACAGCAGCAAGCAATAGAGGAACCTCGAGCCTTCCACCCTCCGAATGTATCTCCCCGTCTGTTACATCCAGCTGCTCATCCACCCCAGCAGAATGCAGTCATGGTTGACATACATGATCAGGTACAGTAGCAGAATGTCCTGGAAATACAAGTGGTAAAAGTTAATGGTGGTTTATTAGGATCCATTGATTTGTTGTTGTTGTTGCTGCAGGTTTCTCTAATTCCTGAAATGTAGCTTGCTTAAGTTCTCCATTCCTTTTAATAATGGAAATTTAGCCAAGTCTGTGGCTCATATCGCGGACATTGTCTCAATGAATGAATGAGAGAAAATAAAGGAACATGAAATGAATTAGTGTTATTTTGAAGAGTACTTCAAAGAATTGTATAAGGAAAATTATAAAGTATTGTTGAGGAAATTTAAGAAAACCTGTGTAAAAGATGAGCAGTTGGCTTGAAAGATCCAGTTTTGTAAAACCTGTCAGTTCTCAAGTAAAGAACTAGTGTAGAATTAATACACTATGCAGAATGAATGTAGTCCCAAATAAAATTAGAGTGGATTTGAAAAGTTGATCCTGATTTCTATGGCAATATGTTTTTTAAATCTATAGTTGAAAGCAAGCTGTTGATAGTTGTTTTTGTAACGTTTTATTCTTACTCATTGATCTACAGCAACTTTATTCAGCCCACAGGGTCTAGCTTACAAACCTAAAGGACTACCTTGCCTTTTAAGAAAAAAAAATCATGGACGTAAAGCCTCAAACAAACATGATTTTTTTTTTCTTTTTAATGTATGGTGTTTTACCTTCATGTACTTCTGTATATAATATGTACATGTCTGGTGCCCAGTGGAGGTCAGAAAAAGGTGTCCAGTCTCCTGAAGCTGAAGTTACAGCTAGATAGCTGTGAGCTACCATGTGGGTGCCAGAATCAAACCTGGGTCCTCTGCAGTAGCTCCTAACCACTGAGCCATCTCTCCACCCCCTGCAAATCGTTTTTATTGGCTGAGTAGAAACAGCAGCACCATGTTAAGAATGCCAGTTCAGAGCCCCTGAGATGGATCATTAGTGAAAAGTCTTTGCTGAGTTCAGTCACCAGGACCTACACAGTGGTAGGAAAGAATCAACCCCTACAGGTTGTCTTTTTATCCACACACAGACATGCAAACTGTTATTTTTAAATGCCAATTCACAGAGTGAATCAGACCCAGCAATATAGGTTAATAGGCTTTCTAGGTAGTTGAAGTGTGTACTTCAGTTAGCCACAGTTGCATAGTCCTGAGGAAAAAACGAGATAAGCAGAAGTAGCAATTCAACTTTCCCCCAGGACTGGGGAGTGAAGGCCCAAGTCTTGAATAAAACCAAGGGTTTTTGTACCTAAGCCAGGTATCTAACCACTGAGCTAAGCAGCATTTCCAGTTTTACTTTCAATTTTTAGGACTTAAGGCATCTATGCCATAGGCTAATGAAACAGATTATAAAGCTTAGAAATAAGAAGACAAATATGTGGATATTTTGTATTTGATATATGGTGATGGTTGAATTTGGAAGACAACCGAGTCTTTAATAAATGATGATAAAACAATTAGGTAGTTTATGAATAGTTTCGTTCCCTTCAGGAAGAAGGGCTTTCTTAAATAAGAGCATGTCAAAGATAAGCAAAACTAGTGGTACATGTATATAATTAAAACTTTTAATTTCATTTCTCTTTGTCAGACATATGCTATTTAATTGCTTGGTTTGCCAAAATAATTGATAAGAGAGGAAGGAAGGTCTTGAGCACTGATGCAGTAATGACCCAGTATCCATGTGAATAAGTTTGAACTCCTGCTCCATCTCATCCACTGAAGTTAGTGGGTTATACCTCAGCTGTGTTGCCTAGCTACAAGGTGTGATCTCCAGTACTCAACCAGATGTGATAGTGCACCTGTAATTTCATTACCCAGGATGGTGTATCAACAGTTCAGGGTTGTTCAACTTCATAGAGTTCAGGGCTATCCTGAACTAGAGACTCAAAGCAAAAAGTTTAAGTTAGAGTTTAGATATGTACTAGAAAGGTAATATTATTAGTGAAAGTGATTATTCTTATTAAGTAGGAAATACTTTTTAGTTTTAATTTTTAAAAATTTTAGATTTACTTTTGGGGGGGTTGCCCATGTGTATGTACATCACATGTATACCTAGTGCCTACCAAGGTCAGAAGAGGATGAAGGATCTTCTGGAACTAGAGTTACAGATGGTAGTGAGCCAGGTGGGTGGTGGGAACTGAACCTGGGTCTTCTGCTAAAGCAGCAAGTGCTTTAAACTATTTAGCTTTCTCTCCAGTCCCAGCAAAGATTTCTAAATCTATGTGTATAAGAAGTAGCCACATTGACAAAAGTGGACTTCATTAAGATAAAAATTAAATAACTTTCAAGGTGACTCAGCAGGTGGCTTAGTCAGGATTTCTATTCCTGGACAAAACATCATGACCAAGAAGCAAGTTGGGGAGGAAAGGGTTTATACAGCTTATAGTTCCACACTGCTGTTCATCACAAAGGAAGTCAGGACTAGAACTCAAGCAGGGCAGGAAGCAGGAGCTGATGCAGACGCCATGGAGGGATGTTCTTTACTGGCTTGCTTGCCCTGGCTTGCTCAGCCTGCTCTCTTATAGAACCAAGACTACCAGCACAGAGATGGTCTCACCCACAAGGGTCCTTTCCCCCTTGATCACTAATTGAGAAAATGCCTTACAGTTGGATCTCATGGAGGCATTTCCTCAACTGAAGCTCCTTTCTTTGTGATAACTCCAGCCTGTGTTAAGCTGACACAGAACTAGCCAGTACAGCAGGTAAAGACACATGATGTGAAGCCTTACCACCTAAGTTCAGTCCCCAGAGCCCACATAGTGCAAGGAGAAAACCAGGTCCTGCAAATTGTCCCCTTGGTTTCTGAGTGCACCCTACGCGTGTATGTTTCCAAATATAGTTGATGATGATGATGATGGAGGGAGGAGGAGGAGTATAAGGAGATGGCTCAGTAGATTCTGGGCCTGCCTCACAACTCTGAGGAATGGGATTAAGATGCTCATCAGTTTTATGCAAGATATCCATAAAAATCAGTTGAGCAGAGTGAACTGCCTTTAGCCCTTGAGGTGGAGATAGATAGCTGGGACAAGCTAAATCAAGCTGAAACAGAGAGCCCCTCTGGTCAGCAAACATGGTTTTGACAGAGTAGAAGATGGGCCATGAGCAAACAGTGGAGGGTATGGTGCCACAGGCCCTCTGGGTCCCCTGCCTGTGTGTGCCTGAGTTCTCTTGAGGAAGTGGGCAAAGATTCGGGAGTGACAAACAGACACGCCATGGAGACAAGGGAGACATTCCAGGAGACAAGGGAGTGTGTAATATCTGAGTGTAATTTGTTAAATTGAGCATCAGACTTTTATACAGAAGAAAATGGGGAAGTTAGGTGACATACCAGCAAGATAACAAAACAGTAATACAAGTGAGGAAGGACTGGCAAGAACCAACTGGGATAAGATTCAAGGTTAACACTGGGATCAAAAGCAATTCCACCTGAGGTCAGCTTAAACTTAGGAGCCAGGGTCAAGGGCTTCATTCCCTTGTCATAGTCCACCTTCCCCCTAGGCCATTGTGAATACTTGTATCTGGGTGTAACTCAGCTAGCTATAGTTCTAACTAGTCTGGTTCCTTCTCAGATCGCAAACTTCCTTATTCCTAGGTAGTGGTGAATTCCTTTGTAGGGCAGTGACTTAGCTATACATGCTCAAGGTTGGAACAAGGACTGCCTAGGATCTAACTTGGCTATATGTTAAAATATGAATCCTTAGAAGCACTTATAATGAAGCAATATTAGGGAAAAGCACACAGATCTGTTTACTAACTAAATCAAGGACTTTGGAGCATTCTTTATACAGGATGCCACAATTCCAGGAGACTAAAGTCCCAGGCCTTTTGCCCTGGGACCGCGCCTAGACTTTTCAGCCTGTCACGTGGGTTGCTACTGGAGTGGATGTAGCACTATGGAAAAGAAAGGCTACCTAAATTCTCTAGGTAGGGAAATGCAAATGTAAATCAGACATGCTGTATATACTGTTTCTTACTGATTGGCAAGCATGTTAGTAACACAAATCTTTGAGGAGAGATGCTAGGAATTGGGTCCTTTTACATCACTTTTGGAGTTTGATTTACTTCAGGTCATTAGATGGTACCCTTAAAAATTTGAACATGAGGATGGAGAGATGGCAGAGGCACTCTTGCAGAGTCTTGAGTTTTGTTCTTAAGCACCTGCTTTGGAAGGTTCAAAACTGACATGAACCCCAGTTGCAGAGCCGTCACATCACAGGCATCTTCACATAAACTCACACAGACACACACATTACATCTGCATTCAAATGATAAATCTTTTTTTGTTTTGTTTTTAAGATTTATTTATTTTATTTATATGAGAACACTGTTGCTGTCTTCAAACACAGCAGAAGAGGACATTGGATCCCATTACAGATGGTTGTGAGCCACCATGTGGTTGCTGGGAATTGAACTCAGAACCTTTGGAAGAACAGTCAGTGCTCTTAACTGCTGAGCCATCTCTCCAGTCTCATTCTCTGTTTTTAAAATCTGTTTACCCAGTATGCTTTGAGATAAATAACTACTACTAATATAAAACAGCAAGGTGTGTTTGTAGTTGCAAAAGAGTAATGACAGTTGTTGTGTACCTAGTACGAGTATGCTTGAAATATCGGGTTAACCTCAAAGAAAGAAGGGGAAGAGATAGCTACAATGTCAGGTGGAAAAGGAGGTTTGGTCTTGCTTCCATTTTTATGCTGGGTGCTGGTAATGGAACCCAGGGCTTTGAGCAAGCACACTTACACTGAGCTTGGATCCCTAACCCAGATTTAATATTAAATGCTACTTCCATTGTCTTCACCTGCTGCAACTGAACAAACCCATGCTTTGGGCTAGAGAGACAGGGCTCAGCAGCCGAGAGCACTGGCTGGTATTGAAGCGGATTCAGTTCCCAGCATCCAAATGACAGCTAACAGTCATCTGTAACCACTTGTAGGTAACCATTGCCCTTTCGTGGCTTCCATGGGCACTCTGATTACATGATCTACAGGCAGGAAAACAAAACAAAACAAAACAAAAAAACACCCATACACATAAAAATCAGAATAAATGTTTTAAAAAACCACAAGTTTTAATTTTTACAAGAGATGTTTTTAGGAGTATTGCTCTACAAGGCAGGCTGAAAAAGTTAACATACCAATAAGTTTTTCTAAATGATTAATTCATTGTGAATTTCACATTGTTGCACTCTTCTCTCTGGCTCTCCATATCCACTTCTGCACTTGCACTCTGCCCCCTCACTCCCCAGAGAGTACAAAAACAAAAAAATCATCTCATGGAAGCTGTAGTGTGTCACTGTTTGTCCAAACAGCTTCATTTGCTAATGTTCATTGCAATGAGTCATTGGTCTGGTTTGAAGCCTCTGACTTCTGCCACACTTTGAAAACTGCATCTTCTCTGGGACTCCTCTTTTTTTCTTTTTTTTTTGATTTAGTCTAAACTATTTTTTAAAAATTGCCTCTGGGTTTCCTCTTTGACTCCTGCACACCTAGAAGTGATTTGCTTTCTGCTCAGTGATTTGTCTTCAGCGCCAGTTCTGCGCCATTGTGGTCCGAGCACACAGCATATGATTTAAGATCATGCAAGTGTGCTTTATGGCCTAGAATGTGGTCTATCTTCTTCTTTTTTTTTTTTAATAATTATTTTATTTTATTTTTTTATCAATTAGTTTTTATTAGATATTTTCTTAATTCACATTTCAAATGTTCATAGCAGCCTTATTTATAATAGCCAGAAGCTGGAAAGAACCCAGATGTCCCTCAACAGAGGAATGGATACAGAAAAAGAAGTCATTTGGATATGCGCTCACTGATAAATGGATATTAGCCCAGAAACTTAGAATACCCAAGATACAATTTGCAAAACACAAGAAAATCAAGAAGGAAGACCAGCGCGTGGATACTTCATTCCTCCTGTGAATAGGAAACAAAATACCCATGAAAGGAGTTACAGAGACAAAGTTTAGAGCTAAGACGAAAGGATGGACCATACAGAGACTACCCCACCAGGGGGGATCCATCCTATAATCAGTCAGTAAACTCAGACACTATTGCATAGGACAGCTAGTGCCTACTTAAGGGAACCTGATATAGCTGTCTTGTACAGAAGTGGATGCTCATAATCATCTATATGATGGAACACAGGGCCCACAATGGAGAAGCTAGAGATAGAACCCTAGGAGCTGAAGGGGTCTGCAACCCTAGAAGAGGAACAACAATATGAACTAACCAGAACCCCCAGAACATGTGTCTCTGGTACTCCTCTTAAGATACGCTGTTACCGCCCAGTCATGAAGATGCAGAAACTTTGGTTTTGTAGGACTGGCCCCTTTCAGAAGTTTATAGATGGGGTAGATGTTGGTGGGCCTGAGTAATAGATAGGTTGGTCTGCCACCAGCTCTTCTACACCAGCATCCCCAGGGTGAGCTCTCCCACTCTGCGCAGGTCTGGCTCTTCAGCACTCATACCATCTGGGCTAGCTATAAAACCTTTCTATTGAAACTACTAGAGGAAGCAAGGAAAGGTGTCACAGACCTAATTGTAGCACTGGGAGGAAGCAGAGGATCAGGAATTCAAGGCCATTCTTGGCTACATGGTGAGTTAGAGGCTAACTTGGACTAAGTAAGACTGTTTTAAAACAGAAAAAGAAATATGGCGAAAATACAATCTGAGTCTGAATAGCAAATAGGGGAATCATTAAATTTGTTTGATAAGAGTCTCATTTAGCCCAGGTGTTTAATATACTATATAAATAAAAATACCTTGAATTTCTGATGCTTTTGGTTCCACCTCCCAGTGCCAAGGTTACATGTTTGCACCACCATGCCTGGTTTATATGGTGCTGGGGTCACACCCAGGACCTCATAAAGATAAAGAAGTACCCTACTACTAGAGCTACCTCCCCAGGCCTTCAAATGTTAACTTTAAAAAATAGGTAACATTTTCTCAAAAGTTGTACTTTTCTTCCCTAAAAGCTCCATCAAGGAACAGTTCCTGTCTCCTACACAGTAACCACAGTGGCACCCCATGGGCTTCCACTCTGCACCGGCCAGCACATCCCTGCTTGCAGTACACAGCAGGTCCCAGGATGCTCGGTGGTTTTCAGTGGACAACACCTCCCTGTCTGTAGCGTGCCTCCTCCAGTAAGTCCATGTCTTTATTCTCATTTGATTTTAACTATTTAAAAGTGTGCCAACCTGGTTTTGTTTATGACTTCAGGTTCTTCAATCCTCGCTTAGGATAGCTAACAAAGTTTAAGAACTGTCTTTATATCTTCATTTCCAACTGAAAGATTAAGTTTACTCCAAGAAAAATCTCAGCATAAGTATAGTGACCACTAGGTAAAGTTAGCCTTAAAATAGGATACATTTTATTTAGAGTGATTAAAATATATACATTTAAGTGTCTTAAATCATATTTCTTCCTATTAAACAGTTTGTAATTAAACTTTAAAAAAGGTTTGCATCAGACTTAGTAATGTAGCATTCAGTAGATAATGATCTTAGCCCTTACTGGGGCTTCATTAGGGTCTCTTGAATGACAGTCTAGAAAGTTGATCTGGAAGGTGGTAGGATTACTTGCTTAATGCTATAGAGACATTGAGATTCATACTACATATTTTTCCCTCTAGAGCTTATGTTTTAGCTTGTAATATTCTGACCCATAGTTTTTCTTACTTAACAATTAAGTGGTTGATCCAGAGGGTCTCAGTAACTTATCTTCACGGGAAAACACTTGGAAAAAATCTAAGTATAAGTTTAACCTCCTGGTCTTACCTGTGAGGTTAAAATAAACATCTATGTATCAGTGTAATAATTAAATGACCCAAGCAGGTCTCTCAGGAGCAGAGTGAAGCATTATGTGGTGTTCCCTCCCACCTGAGGCAGTGAAAAGGCAGGAAGGAGGAGCCGCTTCTGCACAGTGCTCCCTCTCCTCAGAGGACAGACGAAAGCCATTTAGGAAAGTATTCTATTACTTAAATGTTAGCTATTTTATGTGGTATGTTAGCTATTTTATATGATAGCTATTTTATATGAATCGGGGGAGGTATGGCAATTTGATTCATAACTTTTTCAAAAAAATTGTATATTCTGGCATTTTTTTACTTAAAAGTAATGAATTTTTTCTTACAGATGCTTCAGGCATGTTCAGTTCAGCACTTACCAGTACCATATGCTGCGTTCCCGCCCCTCATTTCTAGTGATCCATTTCTTATACATCCTCCTCATCTTTCTCCCCATCATCCTCCCCACTTGCCACCACCAGGCCAATTTGTCCCTTTCCAAACACAGCAGTCACGATCGGTAGGTACTTCTCTTTGTGTTTCTAGTTTTTCCAGAATGTTTAGGTTAGGCTAATTAGTTTAGTAAATGTAAATAATCTCCATGTAAGCATATAACATAACATTGGTGTTCTTATGGCTCTTGAAAGAATTAAAGGAACTTACAAATAGATAACTTAGTTTAAACATACTTTAGAGCTAACATTTAAAAATTTTTCCTTGTTATTTTAGTATTACTTACCTTAAGTGAATTTTTATTATTTCATATCTGCAGTCTTTCAGGCAGTTAGAAGCAAAGGAGACTTCTCCTCTAATTGGTACTAGGGTTTTTTTCTATTTTATGTATTCTAATGATTTTTAAGTCTGTTCTTCCGTGTATGCATTCTGTAGTTGGGAGCGCATATGGAAGTCAGCACAATTTGGTGGGGTTGGTCTTCTTCCACCTTCTGTGTACTTCAAGAGCTGGAACTCTGGTTGCCAGGATCACTCGGCAGGCACCGTCTGAGCCATTTCAGTGCCTCATTCATGCATTTCTAAATTGAAAAATTGGAAACCTTTTAATTATCAGTACTTAATCTTTTAAAGATGGGGAGGGGAAGAGAGAGTGAGTGTATACACCATGTGTCACCATATGTGCAGGTGTCTATGGAGATGAGAAGAGGGGGTCAGCACCTCCTGAAGCTGGAATTTCAGTCTGTTGTGAGCCACCCTAGACAGGTGCTGGGAACTGAATTCTGCCTGGCAGAGCAACAACCTCTTAGTTATCTCTACAGCTAGCCCTGTTCTTCCTCCTCTTCTTTCCCCTCCCTCCTCCTTTTCTCATTTCTTTTCTCCTCTTCCTCCTTTTATTGGTTAGTAAAGTTTTTTGAGACGGTCTCCTTTAACCCAGGTTTATGAGACATTATTGTACAAAAGAAGCTTAGAGTGAGTCCACCTATTAAGCCATGTATTTTAAGAAAACATACTGCATGCTATGTGCATGTGCAGTGTGCTTTATAATTTGTGCTCACAGAACATTAGGTTGGATTCTCCCTATGTGTCTCAGGCTGTCCTCAAACAGTCTTCCTGCCTTCACCTTAAGTGGTAAAATTATAAGTATATTATAGGTATATGCTAGCATGCCCAGCTATAGTACATTTCTGAAGTAAGCTAAAAATATGTCAGTTTTGTAAGTAAGAATACTGAAAATTTGTCTAAGAGTCACATACTGATTGACACTACAGCCCATGATTTTTGTACTAGAGTGAATCTTGTACTGTGCCCCATGATTCTACTTCTGACTTATATACATATTATATGTTAGTTCTTCAGAGAGGCTCAGTGTCTGAAATTCTCTGTTGGTCAGGGTATTATGACAACTCAGACTTTTAATTTCCATATAATTGGCTTGCAATGACTTTTCCTCTCCTATATTGAGAGTTTGGGTATTAAAGGACATGTATAGCCAGGCATGGTGGCCCATGCCTTTAGTCCCAGTACTCGGGAGGCAGAGGCAGGTGGATTTCTGAGTTCCAGGCCAGCCTGGTCTACAGAGTGAGTTCCAGGACAGCCAGGGCTACACAGAGAAACCCTGTCTCGAAAAACCAAAAAAAAAAAAAAAAAAAAAAAAGGACAGGTATACTGTACTAGATGATGCAAATGCTTAATGTGTAAATAAGACAAAATATAATTAAAGATAGGAAATCTTGGGTCCACTTATATTTGTTTGTTTGTTTGATGTATCAACAGTGGCCTGGTAATATTAAGAAAAACAATTTTTTTAAAGCATTAGGAGTATGCTGATTTCTTTTCCCCTCCACAGCCTCTGCAGAGGATAGAAAATGAAGTGGAGCTCTTAGGAGAACATCTTCAAGTAGGCAGTTTTACTTATCCCCCTTCAGCCCATCCCCCAACATTACCTCCGTCAGCTCCTTTGCAGTTCCTGACACATGACCCTTTGCATCAGGAGGTCTCCTTTGGAGTAGTAAGTCTTCATTCATTGTTAATACTCATTTAATTGTTTGACAACTTATTTTGAGTTTTCAGTATAACTCTGGAAATGTTCAGAATTCATGTATTCTTAAAATCCACTTGCATGTGTGTTTAATCCTGATTGTTGTATCAACATTAAAGAACTAGTTAATGCTACTTGAACAGTAAATTTTTTAAAAACCAGGTGTCAGCTGAGCACGGTAGCACAGGCCTGTAATCCCAGCACTGAGAAGGTAGAAGAAGCGCAGAGGACTGCTTAACTTAGAAAGGCCAGGTTGGTTCTGGCTCATCTAGGCTAGATAACAAGACCTTGTCTTAAAAAGAAAGCAGGTTGGCTGGGCTGGAGAGATGGCTCAACAGTTAAGAGCACTGACTGTTCTTCCAAAGGTCTTGAGTTCATATATGTATATGTGTGTGTGTGTGTGTGTGTGTGTGTGTGTGTGTGTATATATATATATATATATATATATATATATATATATGCATGCTCATATATAAAGTAAATAAATCTTTAAAGGGGATGGGAGGAGCAAGTTGGATTTTATTCTAGCACTTGAGGCAGAAGCAGAGGCAGATGGAGCTCTGAGTAGTTGGACACTAGCCTGGTCTACATAGTGATGTCCAGCACAGCTAGGGCTATATAGAAAGACATAACAAACATGACCAACGAAAACCAAGTTGGAGCCGGCAAGGGTGACTCAGAGGGTAAGGGTGCTTGCCTTGTAAGCCTGGTAACTTGAGTTCCATCCCAGAACTCACAAGATACTGGGAGGAGAGAACCAGCTTCATATACTTATCCTCTGATCTTCACATGCAGGCTGTAACAGGTGCACCTGTCTAAACACATCATGCACACACAACGTTTTGTTTGTTTTGTTTTAAAAAAGTATATTTGACACTGATTATAGAATGATCCTTTTCAACCTTTGCTTCCTACAGCCTTATCCACCGTTTATGCCTCGGAGACTCACAGGACGTAGTAGATACCGATCCCAGCAGCCAGTGCCCCCTCCTCCTTACCACCCCAGCTTACTACCATACGTGCTGTAAGTTCCTTCTTTACTGACGCCTCTGGAGAGCCTTTGCTTGATGAGGGCCCTCGCTCTGGCCTGTGACTTACTATGTGTTAAGAGACTGTTTTTGCTTGATGTTAAGTTGGACTTGAGAGCCAGTCATTAGGAGGAAAATGAGAAGGTAAAAACTCTAATTTTCTATCAAGTTGCAAAATGGAAAAGTTTTTAAAGTACTGCCACTTACACAGTTGAATCCGGTTTTTTTGTTTTGGTTTGTTAGGGTTTTTTTAGATTTAATTTTGTGTGAGTCTTTTGCCTGCAAGTATATTTATGTATATCGTGTGCATACAGTGCCTATAGAGGCCAGATGAGGGCATTGGAACTCTGGACCTGGAGTTACAGATGGTTGTGAGCCACTGTTGATGATGGGAACTGAACCTAAGTCCCCTGCAAGAACAGCAAGTGCTCTTCACTGCTGAACCATCTTTTTCAGCTCCTAGAGTCATAAATCAACTGTCATTACACTTATGAGAATCTGTGTGGTTGGGGAGCACATGCATGCCACAGTTTGTAAGTGAAGGTCAGAGGACACCTTGGAATGTCTGTTCTCTTTCCTCTGAATTCCAGGGATCAGACTCAGATCTAAGGCTTTCAGGGAGCAACCTTACTGAGCAGCTCTTAGGCCCTAGAATCAAAGACAAGAAGTCATTTTTACATCTTAGAACTAACTAGTCTGTTAGGATTAAGTTTATCTGTAATGAACATGGTAGTTTTTTATTTCTTAATGAAGTATAGAAGTAGGCCACATCCATGGTAGTTTGTTCCTCTTGTGTCTGTGGGAATGGATTCTTCTGCCCTCAAACTCGGGCCGTGAAAGTACAGTAGTTAGTAGAAGTGGGTGGGAAGCTGGGTGTGCTAGCGTAGGTATAGTCCCAGGAGTCAAGAGGAAGTAGCAAGCCAGGTGTAGTTGTAAGACCCCCGAAACAGGGTCACTCTTGTCCCAGGATGAGTTGGCGCCCCCCAAAACTTGAGAAAAACCGCTTGATGCAAAAACCGCAGGAGGTTTATTGTCAGCCAGCTGAGGATGAACTCCTTTCGCTGCATAGGGCAGGGGGGTTCGACCCAGAGTGGTAACAGTAGGGGGCTTTTAAAGGAAAAAGTGAGGAGTTGGGAGTGGGGGTGAGCTACAGCTCTTCTCTGGCGGGGGGGAGGGGGGGCTGTCTTTGGTAAGATTACAAGGAACAGCTCTTTGTGGAGTTATCTCGGAGTCCTTGGCACAGGGAGGCAGGCAAGTGCCTGGCTAGGTCATCTTACAATTACCGCTTCTCTGGTTGTAAGGTAGAGAAACAAAAGGCTTTTTGCTGGCTGTATTGCTAGGGATCTGGGAAACACATTTCAGGCCTGGGAAACGCTTTGGGGTCTCACATGGTTACATAGCCAAGACCTATCTCATAGAAAAGAAGGGTTAAAGAAGAAAGTAAAGTAGGTGTCTCTGCTTACCTCTTTTCCTGACTTTTCCCAGAATGGAACATACTGCTGTTATTGATACTTCAGTGACTGGGACTTAGTCACATGTCTATTACTTTCTAAGACAAGTATAAAATGTAATCTTTAAACTACAGGTTATTTTTCTGATAATCTTAGCTCCTCCTCGTTCCCCTTAACACAAACCTTCCTTTCCTATTTGCCTTAAAATAAGGTAATATAACTATCCAACTTAGAGCTCAAAAAATGTAAACTTTAAAGTTAGCATTCATTTTGTACTACAAGCTATAAAAGTAACTTTTATTCTCTTCCTTTTAAGTAATTAATTAGCACCTTGGAGGTTTACTGCCTCTGTCTGTTAACCTAGGCTTAGTCTTGGAAGCTTCTAGCCTCTGTACAGTCTAATCTAGGCCTAGACTGTTTCCAGCCTCCAAGATTTACTGCTGAAGAAGCTCATCCTTTCTAGTTCTTTCTGATCTCTGGCTGGCTAACTCAGCTGTTCTGGCTCAAACTCCTCTCCAAGCTGACTGATTAAATCTGGCTTCTCTCGTTCAGCCTCTGAATTGCTCTGCTTGGCCTCATACTAACTTTGGCAATCTGTTCTAATCCTCCTGGCTCCTTCTCATTCTCTGGCTTCTTTCTTTCTTTCTTTCTTTCTTTTTTTCTTTCTTTCTTTCTTTCTTTCTTTCTTTCTTTTTGTTTTGTTTTGTTTTTTGTTTGGGGTTTTTTTTTTCGAGACAGGGTTTCTCTGTATAGCCCTGGCTGTCCTGGCACTCACTTTGTAGACCAGGCTGGCCTGGAACTCAGTAATCCACCTGCCTCTGCCTCCCGAGTGCTGGGATTAAAGGCGTGCGCCACCATGCCTGGCTCTGGCTCATTTCTATTTTCACCTGTGTCTAGCTTGTTCTTTCTCTGTAATTTGTCTCTATACAACTGTCCCAGTAAAACTTGCTCTTCCTTTCTCTGCACTGCTCCTCAGGTAGACCAGAACCCTCCCCTCTGTTTTCCTGAGAATTGGGCATATCCTATTCTGTCAGATCTTTCTCTCTGAGTCATCACTTTGTCTGCCACTCAATTAGACTTAATCCCTTTCAAACATGGGTGCTTTCTCTACAAAGTAACTTTACCTTCATTGTTTGGAATTAAAGATTCGTACTAAGAGTGTGTCTGTATTACAGCCAGAGAGATTGATTAAGTGTATACTAAGGGCTGAGCCACACTACAGTTAGAAAGATTTTTCTAGTAAACAACACAGTCTTAGGGTTCATAATGTGATCGCAAATCCTGCAACAAAAAGACATAAAGCTTAGTAGAATTTTATGTTAAACCCATAGATCAATATGGAGGAATAGTGATAACTAGTCATTTTTCTAGTCTACTTATATATTAATTGTTTAGCAGTTTTTATTATATAGTTCTTACTCAGAATGAGTACAGTGGCTGTGTGCATGTGCATACTTTGGTCCACTTGTTGAAATTAAGACAACTTGTGAGAGTTGGGTTCTCTCATCACACAGGTTCTAGGGATCAAGTTCAGCCATCATCATCAGGCTTGACAGCTCTCCTTTACCTGCTGAGCTGTCTCTGGCCTTCATGGTTAGCTTGTTATGCTATTGCAGGTGGCATGTTTTTACTCTGTTTCAGTCTGTTTAGTAAAGTCAGTGCCTTTAATGCCTCTAAAGCACTGGCCACTCTTGGTCCATGTGATCTGTCCTCTGTCCTTCTGCCCTTACCTGTATTGTTGTACATCCATACTAATGCTTCCTTGCTGGTTTTCTCTGTAGATCAATGCTTCCAGTACCACCTGCAGTGGGCCCAACCTTCAGCTTTGAATTGGATGTGGAAGACGGAGAAGTTGAAAATTATGAGGTTAGTAGATGAACTATAAATTAATTTGGAGAGTGTTGTATGTATTGTCCTGTACTTTCACATAAACATTTATGAGGTTAACTTTGCATTTTAAGATTCAAATAATTCATAAAAATATTAAGCATCCTAGGATTTTTGGACATTCACTACATGCATACCTATTTCAGTAGGTAGACTTGTTATGCAAACTGAGAAAGTGGTAAGTTTTGATTAGGTGTTTAAAAAAAAATTGTGGAAGCAAAGATGTTTAAGCTGAATCTTGAAAAGGAGGGCTATTATTTATTTTTGCATATGGTTGAGAGAGGAAAGTGTTAGCACACTATGGAGTATAGCATATGACCTGTGACCTGTGTGGTGACACATGCCTGTGGTGCCAGCACTTAGGAGCTGAAGCAGAGGATAACACACTTAAAGTCAGCTCGAACTACATAGTAAGACCTTGTCTTTAAAAAGGGAAAAAATGGAGATTTGAGGCATATTGGGATTGATGCAGGAGGACGTCGAGTTCAAGATCAGCTTGAGCTAGCAAGGCACTTAATCTTTATTTAAAAAGGCAACCTAATTATAGGTTGAAGCACATGAATAATGAAACATTAAAAATTAAGGAAGAATGAGGTACTAGTGTAAAATCTATAAACATAATAAGATATATCAAAGCTGGGCGTGGTGGCGCACTTTAATCCCAGCACTCGGGAGGCAGAGGCAGGCAGATTTCTGAGTTCGAGGCCAGCCTGGTCTACAAAGTGAGTTCCAGGACAGCCAGAGCTATGTAGAGAAACCCTGTCTCGAAACCCCCCCCCCAAAAAAAAAGAAAAGAAAAGAAAAAAAAGATATATCAAGTGTTTTAAAATATGAGTTCATGGTAAACACTTTAAAAACCCAACTTATTGGTCTTTTTTTACAATTTGGTGTAGATAAGTTACTCATTATAAGAATATTTCTTTAATAATGATGAAATTAGAGTACAGCATAATTACAGCCTAAGTTCATAGTTTTTCTATGTAAAATAAAGAGTTGTAACCCCTACCTAGCCCTTGAGAGACTGAAGCAACAGCCTAGTCTACAAAATGATACTCCTCCCCCCAAACAAAAGTAGAAGTTACTCCAGTGGCTGATGAAAGGGCTCTTGTTGAATCTCTGGGATTTGTTTGGTGTAAAGATTACCCCTTCCCCACATAGATTGTCTTCTGACCTCTGCATGTGCACCATGGTGCCGCGTGTGCATGCAGGCGCACACACAAGAATTTAAACTGTTGTGATAACACTCCAATAGAAGATGTAAAGAGATGAAAATCTGTCTCCTTCTCTTTAGGCCCTGTTAAACTTGGCAGAGAGACTGGGAGAGGCGAAACCTCGGGGACTGACTAAAGCAGATATTGAACAGCTTCCTTCGTACAGGTTCAATCCTAGCAACCACCAGTCAGAGCAGACTTTGTAAGTATGTTTCTGTGACACTCCTACCTTTAGAAAGTAAAAGTTTGAGTGCCTGAGAGAATGTGATAAAAGTGGGTGGTTAGCATAGACTCTGCTCTGACCAGGTCCATGTGGGAGTCGTTAGTCAAATGGACAAACTTTTTTTTTAGTTCATTTTTGTTTGTTTTTATTATGTATACAGTGTTATGCCTACATATATGCCTGCAGGCCAGAAGAGGTCACCAGATCTCATTGCAGATGGTTTTGAGCCACTGTGGTTTGCTGGGAATTGAACTCTGTTCTTAAATCTGAGCCATCTCTCCAGCCTCCTTATAGACTATTAGTTTCCCTAAGTTACAATAGCAAGTGACTGATACAAAGTTTAAGTACAGGTTTGAAAACAGAATGAGCTGAAATTCATATCATAAAGTTCACTTCATTCAAGTGTTTGGGATTTGGGGGGGTGGTTAGGGTATTTGTAAAGTTATGCAGCTATCACCACAGGTTTAGACCATTTCGTCACTCAGAAAAATGGTTTTCTCTTAACCTACTAGCAGCCACTCCCTCGGTCTTCTCAGCTTTGTTCTCGTTTCTTTGTGTTCTTGCTCCCTCTCCCTCTCCCTCTCCCTCTCTTTCTGAGACAGAGTTTGTCTGTGTAGCCCCACCTGTAATAGAACTTGATTTGTAGAACTCAGCCTGAATGCTGGGATTAAAGGCGTGGGCCACCACTGCCTGCCCGCCTGCCTATCAGCCTCTTAATGCCTTATTTCCTCATTTTTTTTTTTTTCCTTTCTTTTTTTGGTTTTTCGAGACAGGGTTTCTCTGTATAATCCTGGCTGTCCTGGAACTCACTTTGTAGACCAGGCTGGCCTGGAACTCAGAAATCCGCCTGCCTCTGCCTCCCAAGTGCTGGGATTAAAGGCGTGCAGTGCACCACCATGCCCGGCTCCTCTGTCTCTTGCACATATCTGGAATCCTATAACACAGTGCTTCTCATACCTATGTGTTTGTCTATATATGCAGGTGTACATGTTTGTGTGCACATAGAGATCAGAAGTTGATATCAGGTGTCTTTCCAACCATTCTCCAGTTCTCAAAGTGAGGGTCTCACTGAACTTCACTGATTGTCTAGCCAGATTGTCCCAGGAATCTCAGCTTTTTTATGTGAATCAGACCTTTGTGTCTGAACTCTGGTCCTTGCATTTATACAACAGACTTTATCCACCAAGCCACCTCCCCATCCGTAAGTAATTTTGTATATGGTGTAAGATTATGGGGTCTTCTACATTTGCTCTTTTTCATGAGAATATCCTACTATTATTCCAGTATTCTTTTGTGGGGAGGAGTACAGGGAGAAAACCAGGATCTCACTATGTAGCTCTGGCTGTCCTGTAACTCAATAGACTAGGCAGGCCTCAGACTCACAGAGATCCTGCTGCCTCTGTCTCAAGCACTAAGATTAAAGGTGTGCACCACCATGCGCAACCTTATTCTAGTGCTTTTAAGGATAACACAGAGGTCTAGTATCTCTAGTTTTTAGACTGACTGGGATGTTAATTAGAAGAAATGTCCCTTTTTGTCACTTGTTTTTATTCTTTCTGGTGAATGTGTAGCAAGTTGGAGTGTAGTTGTGTAGTGCCTCCATGTGAATGGCGCATGAGCCTGTGCATACACAGAACACTGGGTGTCTGTCTCTGTTGCTTTCCGCTTTATTGTCTTGAAATAGGATGCCTTATAAGCTAGTTTGTTTTTACCTCTAGACAGGCCTGCCAGGAACCCTCACACTTCCCCGTCTCTACCTCCTAGTGCTGGGGTTACAAGCACACACAGCCATGCCCGGCTTTGTATACAGATGCTGTGGTTACAAGCACACACAGCCATGCCCGGCTTGGTACACAGATGCTGGGGTTACAAGCACACACAGCCATGCCCGGCTTGGTACACAGATGCTGGGGTTACAAGCACACACAGCCATGCCCGGCTTGGTACACAGATGCTGGGGCTTTAGACTTGGGTCTTCATACTTCTTAGCACTGTTAACCCCTCAGCCATCTCTCCCGTTCCTTAACCAGAAACTTTTGATAATGTGTTGTCAGTAAATCTTAAGAGCCTTCAATAAGTCCCTTAGCAGCATCATGTTTAGGAGAGTGCTAATTTTTTTAAAGTGATATTTTGATAACTGAGAATAGCTTTGCAAGCATATAGTCATAACAAAATAGAAAACCAAAAATGATTTCTTTACTCTTTTCCAGGTGTGTAGTATGCATGTGTGATTTTGAGTCAAGGCAGCTTCTTAGAGTCTTACCTTGTAACCACGAGTTCCATGCCAAGTGTGTTGACAAATGGCTTAAGGTAAAGTGATCACAAGTGTAAAGAGAATAACCATGTTTTGCATTTCTGTTGATTATAAGTTCATCTGAGTAAGCCCATGGTTTGGAGGAAGAGGGTACAGGAGATGAAATGGAAGCATGACGTTTAGAGGAAGCCCTCTATGAGAAGCCCAGATAAGATTAGACTGGGCTGGAGATAGACCAACCGGCTCTGTGTGGGCTTAGCATGGGTGACTTCTGTGTGCAGTTTCCAGCATTGTCCTTTTTTTTTTTTTTAAGAAGGTAATTGTTGCCATCAACAGGGTGGCAGTTTCACACGGGCAGGGAGCAAGCACTCGTTTGTCCCTATTATCTGTGTGCTTGGGCTCCAGACCTGGGCTCCTGAGAAATCTTTTTTAATTAAATTAGAGTCAGGATGGGAACTTGCTGGGGCTTTTTTGCCAGAGAATTTTCTGGAGAATAAGCTTTTTTACTAAACTCTTGATGAGTTCTTCTCCTCTGCATATAGAAAACCCCAAAGATTCAGAATAGCCGTGGTCAGGATGACTGCTGAGGCTTCTTGTCTTCCTTTTAAAGCATTTCTCTGCATCGTTTTAATTATGTGAACAAAATATAAATAAAATGACAAAATAATTTAGTCAATTTTGAGGGTTTTTTTTTTAGAATGTGCTCATTAGGCAACTTTATAGTCTTAGTAGGGGAATCAGTTAAGGTGGAGGTGCTGTGCTGGTGCACATCTGTGACCCTCCCACTCAAGGGGAAGCTAAGCCAGGAAAGTCTTGCCCTGATAGCCATTCTAGCAGGGCCGGAGCGAGTGGGGCCGAACGGGGATGGCCGGAACGAACGGGGATGGCCGGAACGAGCGGGGCCAAACCGGAGCAACCGGAGCAAACTGGAACAAGCGGGGGCCGTAAGGGGGGTGGCCGGGAGCAAGTGGGGCTGGCCGGAGCGAGCGGGGTCGAGCAGAGTGAGCGGGGTTGACCGGAACAAGGGAAAAAAAAAAAAGAATGTGCTCATTAGGCAACTTTATAGTCTTAGTAGGGGAATCAGTTAAGGTGGAGGTGCTGTGCTGGTGCACATCTGTGACCCTCCCACTCAAGGGGAAGCTAAGCCAGGAAAGTCTTGCCCTGAAGGCCATTCTAGAGGACGTAGTAAGACCTGTCTACTAAATTCTGAAAATGAAGAGTCTGAACTTTGTAGAAAAACCAAACCAAAGCATGACTTGTGTGTGAGGGGTGGTGCGCAATGTAGGGCCTGGTTATTGAGAAGTCATTCTGAAGCATGGAGGAGTTCGTGCTTGATTCTGAAAAGCAAGGGAAAGGATGCTACCTACCGCAGCTGTGTTTTACAAACTTCCCTGGCCACAGTGTAGAGAATGAGACAGGAAATTCGTTCCTCAGAAAGGAATGGAATAGGATGAGGGTGAGCCAGGCATACTGAGTAGTGACAAGCAGCCAAGAAGACTGACTTCTCTGATAGCCGTCCATCATAATGTGGTAATTAAAGTGTTTGCTGAATAGTGGCCGTAGCAGGTAAGACAGTAAGTGATGCCTTTGGTTAGGAGTCAGGGAAGGAATAAGTGGGAACCATGGATGGTATGACCTTACTCTGTTCATCTCAGCACTCAGGAAGCAGGGCGGGTGGGTCTCCTTGAGTTTGAGGTCAGCCTGATCTACACAAGAGACCTTGCAAAAACTAAGAGTAGTGAAGACTGGAGCCAGGCTCTTGCATGCACTTACAGTCCTAGCACTGTGAAGGGGCAGGGGCAGGGGCAGGGGCAGGAGGAGTGTTCAGTGCTCCATCCTAAAGACTAGAGTAGTGTGTATGGCTTCCTGGATTTAATGCCCAGCCCCATCCCTTTTATCCCCCCTCCAAAGAAAAACTGCCAAGATCTTGATTTTAAGTTTTTTTTTTTCAAACTAGTGATAGCAAGTCATGTTTATGAATTTAAACAAAGTCATTAAAAAGTTACTCATGGGTTGTCTTGCTTTGTTTTGTTTTGTTTTGTTTTGTATTTTGTATTTTTGTTTTGAAGCAAGTTCTCACGTGGCTGAGGCTTGTTTGACTCAGCATTCTCCTGCCTCCGAGAGTGGGAACACGACCTACACCACCATTCTGGTTTAGAATTTGTTTGTAAAGAACTAGAAATGTAAAGACCATCTGGGAGGAACAGGAGAACTGGGTGTGTCACTGCATGAGACATGACTTCAGTGAGCATCTTCCCTCTTGTCTTTCAGGGAAACCGTACCTGCCCAATCTGCCGAGCTGATGCTTCAGAGGTGCATCGGGATTCAGAGTGACCAGCCTAAGAGCACAAATTTAGTTTGGGTGTTCCTCATCACATGTATATATGGACTATCCATTGAACTTAACCTGTGTGGCTTCCAGCCCTCCCTTTACCAAAAGGGTCAATGGACCTTTCTTTGCACTGTGTGACTTAATCAACTATAAAAGCTTACAATTAGTCTTCACAATTATGGGATTGTTATACTAACTGTGTGATTGGAACTCCAAAGACCTTTTCTTTAGCTTAATTTTGTGTGTGCACTAACATTCCCTGGTTTTTGTGTGATCATTCCGAGTGTTGCTGCAAGATTACAGTGGACGTGATCTTTTAGCATGTGCTTTTATAAAAAGTGGTAGCTCCAGATGATATAGCAATCTACCTTATATAGAGCCTTCAGAAACTGTGAGTGGAAGTGAGTGCAGCGTATGACTGCTGGTGATCAGTGAATCTGTGAGAGAGTGTGTGCAACTACATGTGTGGGGGCATGGTAGCTACTGTGTGTGTGAGATCCTATATACCAGCATGTACCAAGAATGTGTGTGTAGTTTTAATTATGCTGCAATGTATAATCTGGTGTGTTATTTAAACAGCACTAGTACTGTACACTGGTTTTCCCTTGTGTTTGCTGTTGCACACTGATTGCTAAGGGTGCATCCATTCTAAGCGTTGAATACTCCATCCCCTTCCTCCCAGTGAATGGAATGAGAAAAGCCTTCTTCCTTTGCCTCAGGCAGCTGTTTCCTTCTCTTCCTTAGTGATCCTGAGTGGGTCACTTAAGAAAAGGGTCTGATTCTCACTCCATGACCTGATTTTTATTTTATTTTATTTTATTTTGGTTTTTTGTTTTGTAATTTTCAATTCTATTGTAAAAGAAACTTAAGTCTCCAACTTGCTGTTTCCAAAAAGAAGGTGCAATATCATATACATCATTAGCAATATTAGCATTTCAATCAGTGATCTGAGTGTTCCTTGTTTTTCCTTTACATTTCTAGTAGCTTCCTTACAGAAAGACCTGTGTTTTTATTAATGTGTAGACTTACGGTCTGTTCTGAAGATGTTTGAGTAATATATTTTTAAGAACACCACTGGTCCTCTAAGTCTTGCCTCCTTGACTTGTACTAGAGCAGACTCTGCTAACAGCTCAGCCTGGTTTCTGGTTGTGTTCTTCACTCAGGCCTCCGTGAGCAGCAGTGGTTTCAGGAGAACTGTCTGTTTCTGTGTTAATTGAGTTCTGTGGTGTTAACTGAGGTGACGCACTCCAGGCCTGAGAGTGTCTGCCTCTTCCCTCAGTAAACATTCTCCCGAAGCCTTTGTTTCAGGATGGATCAAATGCTGGGACAGCTCATTTCTCAGGCCTGGTTTGCTCTGATGTCTTACTCTTTTTCTTTTAATTTATGTTAGAATGAGAAAAGCTTAATACAACAGGTGCCCAGAATACTTGCAGTGTAAATGAAGATTGGATTTTTGTATAAAAAGATAATGCTGTCAAACGGGAACTGACCTTTATTGAATCTGAAATGATACATAGCTGTGTGTGTATATATATATTTTTTAAAAATAGGTTCGTTGAACATAAATCAGATTGTTTGAAGTCATTTTTCAGCAACATTGGATTCCTTTCTCCTCCGTGTGCTCAGCCTTCTCTGCAGCCTCTGTGAGTTGTCAGCATGTGTGCAGCCACCCACACAGGCTGCAGCTTCCCCTCGCAGCCGCTGCCGACACCTGGCTGCCAACCTCACTCAGCTCACAGTGGGCTCCAGGCCTGGTTTTACTCAGACAGGGACAGTGTTCACCTACTTGATACTGCCGTGTTTCTTACCCTCCCTTGAAGCTTCTCTAAGCTCATCACAGCCTAGAGTTCAGGAAAGTTAATCCACACAGAAGCACAATTTTGTCCTCTTCCAGACACTGTTGCCTCTACCTAGTTAGACAAATAGGATTTGACCTACATTCTGTTGCCCCTAGGTTTGTGTTAGTGTCAGAAATACTTAAACAGTGGTAAGTACACATGTTCCTTTTAAATCATTAGGATAACTCCTGTCTGGTTCCTAATGAATAAAAGGTGTGTTAAATACCAAGATTATTGACATATATACTAATCAGCTCCAAATCACATACAGTTTAATCTTTATTTTTTAATTTAAAGAAATCATGTTTAAAATGGTCCATCTTATATATAGACTTTTGTATAGCTTCAAGAACTTTATAGGTGTACAGCTCTAACAAGACACTGCCCCACTCAGTATTCATCCTGTTGACGCACACAGGTGAGCCCTTTCCTAACTACTGCACATGTACTGACTGCCACGGCACACTGTGCTCACGACTGCAAAGTAGCCTTTCATTCTTCTATCAATGTTTACCAGAAAGTCCCTTTCCCAGTAGATTTTTCTTTCTTTTTTAAAAGAGGTGGTTGGCAATTTAGGAGGCATCTGGGTCTGTCCTGGTAAAGTCCTGCTGGGCAGATGACTGCTGTCTCCTGGGAATGTCTCAGCACAGAGCTCTTGAGGCAGTGCAGACCTGCTCATGGAGGGCTTAGACTGTCTTAGGTGCACACTTGCATATGGTCTCCATGGCCTCAGTGAGCATCTTTGTGGCTAGCAATGAGGAAGTGCAGGGTTCTGCCGGCCGTCACCACTTGGGGAGATGTACCAGGAGGCAGAGGATGTGGGTGGCCTTCCTCCTAGGACTGATTGGCGTCACTGTCCTAACCCAGCTGTGGAGTTTTTGTATGATTTGATTTGGGGTTTTGTTTTGCTGTATTTTCGTTTGGTTTGGTTTGTTTGGTTTTTTTTTTGTTGTTGTTGTTGTTGGTTTTTGTTTTTGTTTTAGTTTTTGCATGAATCACGATATTTTGTACTTTAAAAATCTCCATCTTCCAAAAACAATTCAAGGCCTCCAAGAATCAAGATGTCCTGAATTTTTTTTTTTTTTTTTTTTAGCAGAATCTGAAATTAGATTTTGTATACTCCTTGAAATGTAATTGTTAACATTCTTATATTTGGGCCTCTTCACATACCGTCTGCCTGCCTGCTTCCTTCTGAGAATATTTTCCCAGTATCTCCAGGCCTTCCTTAGTCTGTCCCACCATGCATCTGCTTACCTCATGGCGCTGTTTGTTTCAGATTATGAAAGCTCACAGGTGTTTGTTGGAATCATTTGCAGAGTCATTTCCTCAATCATATTCCATTGTGTCAGTTAACATAGAGTTTTAAATGTATGTATTATAAATACCTGTAACCAAAATCATTTGAAGGCTTGATAAATTTTTAACAAAGTTTGTACATTTTTTATGAAAGTTACTAGTAATGCTTTACTAAGTAGTGCAATGAATTTTTATTTTTAATCCCTGTGCCCAATTTTGGAGTTTGAGAGGGTTGTTGGTAATAAATGTATGATGTACACTTCAAACCTAAGTTGTGTTTCATGTAAGGTATGTGTGGAATCTTTGCAGAGGGGTGGAGGTGAGAGGCACAGCACAGAGACAGGCTGCACTGAGAAGTTGACCACCAGGCTTAATCTCTGACAGTGTAAACAACCCACACTCACAGAAGAAGCCCTGGGACATGGAGCATTTGTTTCCTTAAAAGGAAGATAAGCATTCAGCAGAAAATGTAGCCACACATGGGTATTTGCATATCTAACAGAGCTACAAGTGTAGAAAACTAAATATACCATCATTGCCCCCCTTCCAGGTAACCGGAAAAGGAAGTATACGTTAAGGTCAGTTTATATCCAAGTTACTGTCAACATAACAAGGCAAAAGGATCCTCTCCTTATTGTCATACTTGATTGCATAATAGATATTCTTTGACTCCAAATGTAAGCAATATGCTCACCTAGTTACTTGAGCAGGTAACTGAGTCTGGTATTGCACCAGCAAATTCATTCAGAAATTCTAATTATGAACTATTACCTGGAAAAGAGCTATTGTGAAAAGTTATCACATCCTCAGCAAGGGTTCTTCCAGGGGAAAGTTCATAAAGCTGACCCTGTAAAGGCTTCATCCTTGCCATTCACCTCCCCCCCACCCAAGATTTGTTTATTGTATGTGTGTGACTGCACTGTAACTGTCTTCAGACACACCAAAAGAGGGTGTCAGATCCCATTACAGATGGTTGTGAGTCACCATGTGGTTGCTGGAAGTTGAATTTAGGATCTCGGCCCTGCTTGATCTGACCCAAAGATTTTATTTTTTATTATAAATAAATACACTGTAGCTGTCTTCAGACACACCAGAAGAGGGCATTAGATCCCATTACAGATGGTTGTGAGCCACCATGTCGTTGCTGGGACTTGAACTTGGGACTTTCGGAAGAGCTGTCAGTGCAGAGGAATTGTGTAGAGTGCTCCAAGTGGAAAAGCAATCTAGTCCATCTCCCCTCAGTGTGTAAGAAAGATGTCATGGAAGTGCCTGTCGTGGTGGCTGATGGCTCAGTTCTAGACGGCTGTGCTGCAAGGTCTGGCTCCTAAGAAGCTGTGCTGTAACTATGGGTAGTATGTGTATATAGTCTTGACACATGAGAGCTGGAAGCTTTAAGTCACAGTGCTATATTGAGGGAGATCCTCTTTAAATGGACCTTACTCTCCACCCCACAAGTTTTGCGTGTGCAGAGGGTGACAACTGTGGGAGTGTTACTCAAGTTTTTTTTTGTTTGTTTGTTTGTTTTTAAGATTTATTATTATACATAGGTACACTGTAACTGACTTCAGATGCACCAGAAGAGGGCATCAGATCTCATTATGGGTGGTTGTGAGCCACCATGTGGTTGCTGAGATTTGAACTCAAAGGCGGGGGGGGGGGGGGGGGGCTCTTACCTGCTGAGCCATCTTGTCAGCCCTACTAAGGAGTTTCTTTCATTCTTCAAGGCAGGGCCTCTCTGTGTCCTGGAGCTCACCAAGCAGGCTAGCTGACAGTTGAGCCTCAGAGATTGTGTGGTCTCCACTGCCCCAGCACTGGCACCACAATATCTGCTACCACCCACCCCTCAGTTCTTGGTTGGTTGTTTTGCTTTAATGTGGGTTCTGGGAATCACAGTTGGGTCCTTTACACCATAGCAAGTTATATTAGCTATTCAGAGTAAAGTGACTTTTAACCTGACTATAGTTTAAGGCATAGAACGATAAAAAGTTGGGAGTCTACACAATTCCCCAGGAGCTCAGACCATGTGAAGGAGAAAGAAGGTAGCAAGAGTGTTGTGAACTCTTCCTGACAGCACATGCCAACGCTCACTGCAGCTGCAGTTATCTGTACAAAATTCAATCAAGACATCTCAACAGGCAGCAAGTAATTGGACCCCATGAGTACACTAGTCACGGTTCTCCAGAGGAAAAGAACTTGTAGAATATGTAAGAAAAAAATATATAACGGCTGTCTACTAATAGAAGACAAGGGATCCATTAGTTTGTTCGGGACACAAGGTTGGATGTCCCAACTGGTGTTCAGTATAAGCTGGAATCTCGAAATAAGCTTTAATGCCAAGGAAGGAATTACCATAGAGTGAGAGCAAGCTTCCTCCTGTTTTCTTTATATAGACCACCAGCAAAAGGTGTGGTACTTGGAAAGCAAGAGGATTGAGTTTGGACAGCTTTGACTACATGGTGAGCCTGAGGAAGGCTCTATGAGATCCTGTGTCAAAAGTCAGGATTCCTTGTTTGGTCAATAGGTTCCCATGTCTTATGTTTGATTAGCACATTTAGAATCCCCTGCTATTTAAATAAATTAGAGAATTTGGGGCTGGAGATAACTGCTCTCTTACAAGAGGTTGCTACTTTTGCTTAAAAGTCCTGAATCCAAGGCTTCCGACATCCTCTTCTGGCCTCCTTGGGCATCTACACTTAAGTGTTCACACAAATAATATTTTTTTTCCATCTGAGTTATAGCATAGGGCATTCTGAAGAATTGGGGTGGTTATCCTTCAATGTACTTTCATATGACTGGGTTCTTTTTTTTTTTTAATTTATTTTATTTTATTATATGTAAGTACACTGTAGCTGTCCTCAGACGCTCCAGAAGAGGGAGCCAGATCTCGTTACGGATGGTTGTGAGCCACCATGTGGTTGCTGGGATTTGAACTTATCACCTTCGGAAGAGCAGTCGGGTGCTCTTAACCCGCTGAGCCATCTCACCAGCCCCCTGGGTTCTTAATAAGATTGTTCTACAGTGCACGTGCCCCTAACCTCTCATATGCGGTCCTCTGCTTCCCAAGGTCGCAGGAAATTCAGGGTAAAAGATAAGCTTCATGAGTGGGCACTTGACTTTCATAGCAAGCCTTGGGTTTGATCCCCAGCACCACCAAAATCTAAAATCTTACCAAGCCCTTGGTTCTTGGTATCCATGAGAACAAGGTAAAGTGAGATGCAGGGGCTGGACAGTATCCTACCATTCTATTTCTAGCAGTCTACCAACAGTCAGCAGTGCATGCAGAACGCCAGCATGCTGCTGCCTCAGCATTGGCACTGTTGCAGCCTGCCTCTTCCATTGCCCTAGGCCTCTTTGTCCCAGTCATTTTTATGGGAGGGAGTGTTAGCTCAGGAGGTAGATTGATGGTCTACCATGCATGAATCCTGGATTTGATCCCAGTACTGCATAAACTTGGTGGTGCATAGGGGTAACCCTAGTTACTTGGGGTGGGGTGGAGACAGGATCAGAAGTTTAAGGTCATCCTCAGTTACATAGGGAATTTGAGATCAGCCTGGGGTATATGAGACCTTGTCTTGGAAGAAAAAAAATTACTATGAAATCTTATAGTGACTGTGTATCTTCTGGTAATGGTCAAAAATACAGAGAAAAGCATTTCTGTAGTAAGTGGAGATAGGACTCATGTGTTTCTGCTGCTTTAGGATGGAAATATCAGAGCACCTGTCCTGCCAAAATTAAGCTAGCCTAGCCAAGGACAATTTATTATTCTCTTATGATTCAGCCTTAGAAGAGCCCTGGTATGGACACTGGTGGGGAGAGAAATAGACTGGCTATGCTAGTTCCAGAAGCCCTCGGGGATTGGCAGGTCCAAGCTACCCAATTTTAGTAGGGGAGATGAGCCAGAAAGGACTAAAGGACCCCCCCCCCAGGCCCCCAAGTCTGGGCCTGGCAACCTGGGCAATCTAACACCCTCCCTCCGCTTCTCAAAGGGATGGGAAGCGCTGTTAATGCTTAGCTGGCACAAGGTGCTCACCATGGAGCCTGAGCCCTAGGAGGATAAGGAGGGAATCAAGATAATATTCGTGCATTTTTTATTTATTTATTTATTTATTTATTTATTTATTTATTTATTTATTTATTTATTTTGGTTTTTTGAGACAGGGTTTCTCTGTGTAACCTTGGCTGTCCTGGAATTCACTCTGTAGACCAGGCTGGCCTTCAACTCAGAAATCCACCTGCCTCTACCTCCCGAGTGCTGGGATTAAAGGTGTGCGCTGCCACCAGGCCGGGCGCATAATTTTTTTAAAGATAAAAATAAATGGTAGGTTATGTGTGCCTATGGTTACAGCACTAATTTTAGTAGGGGTAGTTTTGAATGGGCAGCTGACCTACTGAGGGAGACCATGTGTCAAAAAATCTGTTAGGTGCCTGTCCAGGTGTGAGAGCAAAAGGCCTTAATCCCAGCACTCGGGCCAGCCTGGTCTACATAGTTCTAGGCCAACCAAGGCTTCAAAGTGAGACCCATCTCAAAAAGTTAAACTAGGTACCACTCATCCACAAGCACTGCTAGACACCAAGCAAGGTGAAGGCAAATGCACCATCTTACACTGTAACAGGCGCACTGCACCTAACCTAACGCCATTCCCACAGGCTGGAGAGAGCTCAATGGCTAAGGTCGCACTAAGAGGACATAGGATTGTTGGCAGCTCCCACATAGTTAACACCTGTAACTCCAGTTCTAGATCTGATGCATTCTTCATACTCATGTTGGCAGAGATGTCAATCCATCTTTGCTTTTACATAGACAGACTCAGGGGGAAGGTACAGTGGGCAACTTAGAGTGGACAGGGCTGCCCCCAAAATGTGAAAGTTCTCCAACCCTGTGTGGTGAGACAGTGAATTCTGACCTCCTGCCCTGGAAAATAGATTATTAAAGGGCCACAGACGGACTGCCGAAGAGTTACCAACCTTGGGCTACAGGATGTTGACTAAGAAAGTCCAACTGTGTACATCAGAGGCTGCCTCACTTGAATACCAGCCGAGCAGAGGCAAAAGGAGCCTGTCTCCAAGTCAGATTGCTGCCATCCTTCAGATCCCAACCCTGAAGACTTAAGAGACCAATTCAAGAATTCCTAGGTGTGGCTAGCTCCTGCTGCTTCTGGGTACCAGAGTTTGTGGAAGTAGCAAGACCTCTACACACTGGGCACTGAACCACCACCTGGACAGAGTGAGAGTAAACAAAAGGCTTTAAAAACAGTTCTGACTTAGGCAACAGCCCTTGTTCAAATGGCTCAAAACCTCAAAAGGGACTTTAACCCAAACTCTGGGGCCATGGAAATACCCTATGGCACACAGGATCAGCTGTCCAAGAGTTGTGACAGCTACTGCTAAACTAATGAAAACAGAGAATGAACACTGCTCAAGATCTACTCACAGCACCCCACACCATTGAGGTCCTCCTCTGAGGAGCACAGCCAGCCTGTGCGACCCAGTACCAGGCCCTACTCCTAGACCACCTTCAGGTAACCAGTTGGGCTGCCACCTTGCCCGATGGCGCAGGCGCTCATCTATAATTATCACAGGGTGGAAGATGAAATCAGGTCTGTGGGTGTGGCCTTAGTTACTCTAACTGAACAGATTTGGGCTCAAGAAAGTCAGCCCAGAAAAGCAGAGTTGATCAATCTGGCCCAGTCTCAGAGGGGGAAAAGGAAGTCTACCATTATATACACAGACAGGGGCTATGGCTACCACACATGTCCACAGTAGACCTGTAGAGAAGTCTCACCATGGAGGAAAGGGGGAGAGGATATTAAATGAAATCTTGGCTCTCCTAGAGGCTATTTGCCTTTTCCAGAAATGGCTGTCCTCCACTGCTGTTCTGCTGCCCGGCAAAGGTCCCTAAGACCAGTGGAACCTATTGATATTCTGATGACATACCGTGATGTGGTGCTGCCCGAAACTCCGTGGTAAAGAAGAAATGGACAGCTCAAACCCACAGGTTGACAGAGGACACTAGAGGGAAAGGTCACTCTTGCAGAAACAACTGGCAGCACTCCGGTATCTAACCTTCACCAGGTTACTCATCCGGGGTCTACAGAAGTCTCAGGCCAACGTTATGTTATACCTAGACTGGACAGCCATGCATGGATGTCTCAGGCAGATGCCAGGTTTGTGCTCAGGTGAATCCAACACAGAACCCTTACCCTGGAAGAGGTCCAAATGAGAGACCAACCCCGGCGGACTCTAAGAAACCAACTTCACCAAGCTCTGGCCTGCTGAGGGAAGATGCCTTTTCCTAGTGGGTAGAAGTGTTCCTCACTACAGAAACTGCTCAAATAGCAGTTAAAAAGCTCCTCCAGGAACTGATCCCTTGACTTGGTCACCCATAGCAATGGGATCCATATGGCCTGGTGTCCTTAGCCAAAACCTCTCAATTAAATAGCTAAAGCTTTAGACATAGATTGGAAACTTCATTGTGCATATAGACCTCAAAATTCTGGACAGGTTAAAAAAATAAACAGGACATTAAAAGAAACTATCAAAACTCTCGTTTGAGTTCAGCAAAGGGTGGGTAGGCTTCCTTCCTGGGCTTTGCTTTGGGTCCACTGCACCCCACAGAGGGGCACTTACCACCAGCCCCCCCCATGAGATTGCTTTTGCGAGACCTTCTCCACTGCTTTCCAGGCTCAGAGAACAGCTGTTGACAGAATTCTCTAACATTCCATTCTTAAGCCACTACAGTCTTTCAGTTCTCCATTTATCAGACCATCTGAGAGACACAGCCAACCTCCCTGTTTCTACTTGTTTGAGTCTGGTGATAGCATTTGGGTCAAACAGGTAGCC
This sequence comes from Mus minutoides, assembly GCA_902729485.2. Classification (NCBI taxonomy): domain Eukaryota; kingdom Metazoa; phylum Chordata; class Mammalia; order Rodentia; family Muridae; genus Mus; species Mus minutoides. The sequence goes on from LR749919.1 coordinate 371,169, forward strand.
ACAGGGGCACTGGGATCATCTTAGAAAGGACCCTTACAGGGTGACTCTCCACTCCTATAGCTGTGTAGGTGGCTGGCATCACACCATGAATCCACCACACCTGGGTCAGAAAGCAGAAGCTATAGACTTCAGCCAAACTATAGACTTTCCTAGATTATGGACCCATTAAAATTAAGGTTTCATCAACTCCTTCCACTCCCTGAATTCTACCTCCTCTAAGTTTTATGGTTAGGATGAATACAGGATCATGGGCTCACCTCCCTCAGGTCTGGACCTGGGAACAGAGGAGGACAGATACAGGGACGGTGAGAGCCAGTGTGACTGTAGATCAGCAGCCCACACCCATCTTGACCTTTGCTTACTGATAACTGTCTAGTTTTATTGGAGAAAAGAAAGACATTGGAGTTTATGTTTAAAGTTCCCCATTTATTGCTTGATCCCATTGTAAGCTTTCTCTGGAGCCCTCAAGCCACGCCTGCCAGTGAAGTAGGTCAGTGAAGTGGGTAGGCAAGCTTTAGATAGTCACACTTGCTCCTCTTCTACAAATTGACTCCCCGGTCTCATCCCTGATTCTGTAATAGGCTGCCTATTGCGTCCTCTCCTCGTGCTCTGCCTCCATTCCCAGGGCACTATGCAGACCCTGGTAAACACCCTGCTTCCCTCCCACCTGTGGACCCCTCACCCTGCTCCAGCCCATCCCCATTCCCAAGTGTTAGCTCCCAATACCCAGAAACACATTTTACCCGGAGCACCCAGTGCCCACACCCATTGGGACCCCAAAAGAATTTTCTATCAGGCAACACACAGCCACTACATTCTCCTGAGAGCCAGAGAGGACAACAGAAACCAAGGAACAACACATGGACCCAACAAAGACCCGACCAGATACCAGCACCTAAGATTACAACCTTCCCAATCCCAGATGCCTAGATGTGAGCGTAAAAAATACAATGATATGTTTACACTAGAGCCCAGCATCCCTGCTATAGTAGGTTCTGAGGAAAGCGTAGCTAAAACATAAGACAAAACCTTGAAGTAGCCTTTAGGAAAATGATGGAGGTCCTCCTTAATGAGGAGACAGAGAAATCCCTTGAAGAATCTGTGACAACACAAATGGTGGAAGTGACTAAAACAGTTCCAGACATGAAAGTAGAAAAAGAATCAATAAAGAAAACCCAAATGGAGGGAAATCTGCGAGTGAAAAATTTAGGGACCAGAATAGGGATGCCTGTCAAGGAACAGGAAGCATACAGAACATCAACTAGATTAGACCAGAAAAGAAAGTCCCCTTGGCACATAATCAAAACATTGCATGTACAGAAAAGAAAGGGAATGTTCAAGGCTGCAAGGGGAAAAGGCAGGTCTATTAACACCTGACTTCCCAGGGGAGACTCTAAAAGCCAGAAGAGTCTGAATAGATGCTCTACTAAGAGAACACAGACTACTACACCCAGCAAAACTTAAAATAGCAATAGATGGAGGGAAAAAACAAAAAGACATTCCATGATAAAAACCAAATCCAGCCACACAGAAGGTGCTGGAAGGAAAACTCCAACCCAAAGAGGTTAACCACACTCAAGAAAACAGAAGGAATTATCAGAGACCACCAAATCAGGGGTAGGGGACATCACCAAAACAAAATAATGGGAATCAACAAATACTGCTCATTGATAGTTCTCAACATCAATGGCCTCGATTCCCCAATAACAAGACACAGACTAAGAGAATGGGTACAGAAAGACCGTCCTTCTGCATCCAGGACACACACCTTAACATCAAAGGCAGACAGCACCTCAAAATAAAAGAACGGAAGAATTATCCCAGATGAATGAGCTTAGGAAGCAAGCCAGCATAGACATTTTAATATCTGACAAAATCGACTTTAACCAAAGCTAATCAGAAGATATCGGGAAGGACTTATCAAAGCCAAGACTTACCAAGGACATTTCAGTTCTTAATCTCTATGCACCAAATACAAGGTCATCCAAGTTCGTTAAAGAAACATTAGTACAGCTTAAATCACACCTTGACCCTCACACATTGATAGTGGGAGACTTCAGTGCCCCACTCTCACCAATAGACAGGTCATCCAGACAAAAACTGAACAGAGAAATGCTGGAGCTAACAGAGGCTATAAACCAAATGGACCTACCAGGCTTCTAAAGAACAGTCCACCCGGGCTGGTGAGATGGCTCAGCGGGTAAGAGCACCCGACTGCTCTTCCGAAGGTGATGAGTTCAAATCCCAGCAACCACATGGTGGCTTACAACCACCCGTGATGAGATCTGACGCCCTCCTCTGGTGCGTCTAAAGTCAGCTACAGCGTACTTATGAATAATAATAATAAACGAATCCTTGGGGCCGGAGAGAGCAAGTGGGACCGACCGGAGCAAGCAGGGCTGGCTGGAGCAAGCAGGGCAGACCAGAGCGAGCAAGGTTGTCCGGAATGAGGGAAAAAAACAAAACAACAACAACAAAAGAAACAGTCCACCCAAGCACAGAATAACGCACCTTCTTTTCGGTAGATCATAGAGCGTCCTTTAAAGATAATTAAAATAACCCCCTCCATACTATCTGACCACCACAGATTAAAGCTGGATATCATCAACAACAGAAACAACAGAAAGCTTACAAACTCATGGAAATGGAACAGCTCACTGCTGGATGAAAAAAAAAATGGGTTAAGAGAAAGAAATTAAGGACTTCCTAGAATTAAGTTATAATAAAAATTTTAAAAACCCAAATTTATGGGACGCAATGAAGGTGACCCTAAGTTCATAGCACTCATGTCTACACAGAGCAACAAACCCTAGAGATCATGTTCTAGTAATTTAACAGCACACCAGAAAGCTCTAGAACAAAAAGAAGAAATCACACCCAAAGGAGTAGATGGCAAAAAATTCTAAACAGGGCTGAAATCTGGGTTAGTGTTTTATGGGGTTCCTGAATCGGGGGGAGGGGGATTCTCTGCTTCTTGTGCCTTCTTTTGGGCTCTTTTCTTTATTCTTGCTTGCTTGTTTGCTTGTTTTGTCCAATTCCGTTGTGTTAGATTTTGTTTTATCTTATTACATTTTGTTTTATTAACTCTTACACACCTGTTTTCTAATGAGAAGCAGAAGGGGGGTTGATATGGATGGGAGAGGGGCAGGGGGAAACTGGGAGGAGTAGAGGGAACTGTAATAGTGATCAGGATATATTGTGTGAGGAAAAAAAATCTATTTTCAATAGGAGAAAAATATTACTACTAGCTCCTCACCCTAGTCCAGTTAGTGCTGACTGTGTGTGAATGGATGGGGGCCATACCCGGGCATGAACAGCTTACCTGTGGCCACATCCACAGGGCATAGTGATCCTCCCTCCCTCAGCAGCCATCAGTTAGTTTCCAGGAGCTCCTCAGTCAGAGGCCGGGCCTTGGATGAGTGTTTCTCAACCCATGTTAAATTCTGACTGGTTAGCTTCATGTCATGCAGCCCTTCTGCAGAAGCCAAGGCTGGTAAACATCTGCTACGTCATGGTTGGAAGACAGGACTTGACAGATCTCATCCCCAGCCTATGGGAGAGCTTCAGGGACAACCCATCTGAAGTTGAGCACTGGCAGTCACCTATTGTCACAATATATTGGTGTGATACACCCGATGTCCTTTAATGTTCACAAATTAAAAATATCTATATTTTATTTTAAAGGGTTTCTTTTAAATTCTATAAATAACAACTCAGATCTGAATAAACTAATGTGAAAATGGAGAAGAAAAAAAAGATATTTCTAAATGCCCAGGCTAATGAAAAATACTAATTCATAAAGTTTCCACCAGGGGGCGCTATCATACACTTCAAAGTGCCGAGAATAAGCTGTGCACAGGTCAGATTGGTGTGGTTTTAAAAGTCTAAGTGGAATGGTACGTTGTGGAGTACACCTGTAATACTGACATTTGGGAGGCAGAGGCAGGAGGATCACAGGTGTTTGAAGCCGGCTTGGGTTACATGGTATGACCTGGTGTTCCCAGAAAAAAAGCCACACCTATGTTAAAGTTGTTGGTTGTTGGTTGGTTGCTCTTGGTTGCGGTTTGTTAAGGAGTCATGCGTAAAGAAGAAACAACAGGAAGAAATTAGATATCCTGACAGCGAAGATCAAACTCATCCCGTCCTGTGGAACTTACTCTCCTAATCAGCAGGAAGTAGTCTAATGATAATGTCACCCTCTTTCTGACCCTGACTTTATTCAGGAATCTCTTTCCTTTCCCCTCTCTTCTTTTTATCTCCTGTCTACTGCTAGGAGGTTGAAAGGGTAGGAAAAGGATTGAAGTAGAAACTCACTCTGTGTGAATATGAATGCTTCCGTTGCCAGCCTACCTCACACTCTGCTCCCCAGGCAGATGGACGTCTTCCTAGGCCTGCTCATCTTTTTCTTTTTAAACCTTTGTTTTCTCTGCATATGTATGTGAGCGTGTGCATGTGTGTGTATGCGGTGGGTAAAAGAGGACACTGGTGGGAGCTGGGCCCTAAGGAGCAAACCCAGGCCATCTGCCTGCTGAGCCTTCTACCTTGTTTGTTTGTGTGTGTGTGTGTGTGTGTGTGTGTGTGTGTGTGTGTGTGTGTGTTTGAGACAGGGTCTTACGTAGCCCATGCTAGCCTGGAACTTACTATGTAGCCCAGGTTGGCCTCAATGCTTCTGCCAAGTGCTGGGGTTGCAGGCGTGTGTCGTCAGCCCGGGGTGACGGGCCTTTGAGTACCCTTCTTCCACAGACTTAGGCTGACTTCTGGGCTGTCAAGATCCTACTCCCCTACTTTTCTCTTGAGACAGGGTTCACTGTATAGCCTGGGCTAGCCTAGAAAACTTCAAGTAGACCAGGCTGACCTAAAAGAAAGATAACTCCCGCTGCCTCCCAAAGTGTTTAGATTAAAAAAGTGTGCCACCACACCTGAGTGTCCCTGTACTCTCACAGCCAAGCCCTTCACAGCCTCCAAGAGAAGCCATTCTGACTAGGGTTGCCTTCAGTATCTACTTCAACCCAAACACAAGTTCTTAACCATCTCCCTACCGCCTACAGGACAAAGTCCCATCACCTCAGACGACCTCTCCCTGTCCAAGTGTCTAACCTCGATGCCTCTTTGGCCTGGATGTGACTCTCAGCAGCAGCCTCAGCCTGCTGGGGGCACTTTATCAATTTCTTCTCAGAACCCAACCTCTCTGGTCACCTCTTCCCGAAAGCCTTTCCTGACCGCTGCCAGCCAGCCAGCCAGCCAGCCAGCCGGCCGGCCACTCCAGCACTTCTGACTGAAAAGCCCTTGCTGATCTCGGCTTCTGGCTTCTCTCTGGGTTGGGTGTTTTGCCCTAGCCAGCGGGTCCCCTTGAGCCTGCTCACACCTCTCCCTTTAGGCCTTGGCAGTAGGGCCCAACCCAAGGTGGGACTTGAGTAGATGATTCTTGGATGGAGAGGTGAGGAGTAACTCCTAGGTTAGAGTGGCTAAGCTTGTGGCACCCGATGAGTGCACGTGAGAGGCGGAGCGGATTTTGACGCAGGAGGCAAGGGAAGGGGGTTAAGAATGAATTCTGGCCTGCTCTTCATATATTGTGCAGCCCATCCTTGGCTTGGCCTACAGTTGTGATCCTCCTGCCTCAGTCTTCCGAGTGCTGGGATGGTAGGCACCACCATCTTCCACAGCCAGTTTGAATGACCGGTGGAGCTTGAGAGGAGTGGGTGCTGTGCGCACGCTGGGAACAGTATCACTGTGGCAGCGAGGACGACCCAGAGGGTCTCCTTTATACCATGGCTCCCCTACTTCTTTCCCGCAGAAAGAAATTCCTTCCTGCAAGTTGGAGCCCAGGTCAAGGGTTCTTCAGAGAGGCCCTCGGGGCTGCAGATGGGTTCCCGGGAGAAGGATAGCTGGCTTAAGGCCTGGGGGTGGCCATGCTTTCTGTAGGAACTGGAGTGTGCTGTTCTTAATGAGATTTCCTGGCTCTGGATGTGTCTGTGCCTGACAGAAAGTCCACAAACACTGCTCAGGTCCATGGGAGAGAGGCTGCCGCTACAACACTGCTCAGGTCCATGGGAGAGAGGCTGCCGCTACAACAGTACTCCAGGATCTGGGCTTGGTCCAGGTTAGTGTTCATCCAGGTAGGGCAGGGTGAGAGTCACACCCACGTACTCAGACCAATCTCAAAGGCAGGGGCCAGTGTGGCCTATGCACTGAGCAGCAATGCCATCTAAGCTGTCCCACAGCCTGGGCACTAACAGAGGCCATTGCCCCCAGAGGCCTTGTCTGTCCCACCCCACCCCTAACACCATCACTGGCTTCTTGTGACTCTTCCTAGAAATACATCACCCAGATGGCACCCAAAATCAGATCCCTCTTGGAACCCAGAACTCACCCAGAACCATAGCCATGCCGGAGAAAACACCCAAATTTGTCTTACAAAGATGGAGGAAAAATGCAAGCCTCAAATGGCTACTTCATCAGGGTTCTGCATGCACACAGTGAACTTAATGGGTGACCATGGCATCAGGGATAGGAGATGGGGGAATGTGCAGGCAGGAGCGGCTGCCTCTCAGCTCCTTCCTGGGAGCCGAATTGCTGGAAGTAGGCAAACGAGCTCATGTAGCTTCGTTCCCTGCAGCCGGCCGTGGGAGCCAGTGCTCTCAAGAGTGACCACTCAATCCATGATACCCATTCAGAATGGGGCCAGAGCAACAGTCACACACTCAGGCACTCGTGCCTAACAGGTGTCTTCTACAAAATGTGGAAGTCAGGAAGAAGAAGACCATGGCTTAAGTGACTGTTTTCTTCCACGAAGCAGAAAAGCCTACCTGTGAGAGACAGAGGCAGAAACAAGAAGAGTAAGTAGGGAGACTTGCCTGCCTTGCAGGAATGTCTGGTTTCAAGCCCAGTATCAAAAACCATTTTGAAAGGTCTTTTCTGGCTGTTTAGTGGAGCTAGGTGGCTCGGAGTGTCATCCTAAGATTGGGGAGGTAAATCCAGGAGGACCAGGAGTTCAAGGCTCACTTCAGTACAGAGAGAGGTCAAAGCCAGACAGAGGCTGCATGGAAAGGAGGGAGGGGGAGTGAGAGGAGGTCCTGGAGCTTCCCGGATTCCCAGCACAAATTCCCCATGTTTGACTCAGCTAATTTAGCTACAGCTCAAGGATCCTAATTAATCCTGTTGCTTAGTAACGTGCCTGTATGAATTCACTGAACTTCTCTAGGTGGATGTCCTCAAGCTTCTACACAACATGGTAGCACCCAAATTAAACTGTCTGGTGCAAAGGACAACACCCCCTATGCCAAGTGCTGACCCACGTCTGCCATTAGATGTTCCCTAAGAGGACAAAGGTAATCCCTGGAGGTCTGGGGAGAAGATCCTCGAATCACAGATCAACGGTTGAAATGAATGAAAAAAATCACTTTCCCTCTCCCTACAAATGACCAGAGCATTCGGTTTCTTCTGAAGCTAAGAATGGGTCTGAAGACATAGCTCGGTTGGTAATGTTTGCCTAGATTCTCGAAGCCCTGGCTTTGATTTCTAGCACCTCCCGACACCAGGCATGGTGGAGCACGCCTGTAAATCTAGAACTCAAAAGGTGGCGGCAGGAGGGTCAGGACAGCTTCAACTATACAAGGCATTTGAGGTCAACCTGGGTTACAGGAGACCCTGTCTCTAAAATAATTAATAAAGAAGCAACATTTTCTCTGAGTTCATAGGCTTGTGGCTCTAGAGCTTACCTGGCGAACTCTTCTCATTACCTATCAGGTACCCACTCCCTGCTCTCCTCTTCCTAAGAGTCCTAGGGCGCTTCGCCCATGTACCAAATGATAGGAGGGAATGCACCCAAAGCCTGGCACAGTCAGGCATGTTAACCTAACAAAGCCTGGCACAGTCAGGCATGTTAACCTAAGATAATGAGGAACATCCATTGCCTTGGGCACAGCCAGGACTTGGAGGCAGCCCCGTGACCCACGCAGGGCAAATGAATCTTCTGAGATTTGCTTAGAATGTTGACACACCTGTGTGCCATCTGACCCCGTGGTGGGAGGTGGCAGAGCGCCTGTTCCTCCTGGTTTGCTATAACAGGCAGAGCGAAGCATCATATAATCATATAAATGTCTCTTGAGGGCAGTGCCTTCAAAAGCAGAAGCTATGTGGTTAAATACTGCCCAGTAAGACAGCAAAAAGAGCCTATCCTATTATGCATTTAGGCCAGCCTGGGCTGCTCAGTAAGATCCTGTCTTAAAACAACAACAGAGGCTTGTGTGGAACAGAGCAGCCGCTCTGGTAGGAAGGAGCCCTGGCTCAGGGCTGGGATGGAACTCCATTGCAGTGCTAGCCTGGTTAAGTCCCAGCACCGCTTAAACCAAGGCTGGTGGTGCGTGCCTCATTCTAGCGCCTTGGGAGATAAAAGCAGGAGGAACCGCAGTTCAGGGGGCATCCTTGGCTAATAGTGAGTTTGTGGTCCGTCTGACCTATGTGAGACATTGCCTCAGGAGGGTGAGAGGGAGGGGGAAAAGAAGGAATAAAAAGGGGCAGGCAAGATGGCTTAGTGGGCAGCTAAGGCAACAGAACATGCAGTGAGGAACAGGGCAGCTGTTGTTCTTTTAGAAAGCACAGGCAGACAGACAGACAGACAGCTTACAATCCAGGTCTAATCCCCTGGGTCCACACCAACTTCTTCACACTGTCCTCCGCACACTGCACCTTCACACTGCACCCCGCAGCACACACAGATACACACTAGGTTAACTAGCAAGCAAGCAAGCAAACAAACAAACAAATAATAAATAGAATCAAGTCCTTTCCTAAGCAGGGGGTTCTCAGCCAGAGTCCTGTCTGCAAGGTGACTCCCCTAAACATTTGGCTTTAGCTCTTGCCGATAGGTCAACAATAACGGGGTGTCCCTGTCTCTGCGCCTCTGGGCAGAGGTGAGTGCCTCCTGGCTGGCTGGGCATGCTGGGACCTGTACTTATGCTTGTCTTCCTGCTCTCAGTAGCTCCATCCTCACCCACAGCCCTCGCTGAACCGCTCAAGTCTCATGATGCTTCTTTTCTTCCGCTGGCCTTGTGTCAAACCTCCCAGGAACTAAATCCTGTTGGCAACTGTTGTTCTTTTTTAAAAATAGCTGGATGTCGTGGAGGCTGTGGCTACTGGATTTGCTCCAAGATAATGTTGTTGGGTTTTTTTTTGTTTGTTTGTTTGTTTGTTTGTTTGTTTTTGTTTTGTTTTGTTTTTTTTAGAGAGAAGATGACCAGGGAGGGAAGCCAAGAGAAAGACAACATGTGTCCTGGTTACACGTCCTAAGCAAGAGCCCTGTGTTAAGGCAGAGATTCATGATCTTGCTGCAGAACAAATTACCACAAACTTACAATCAACAGCACATCACACAGTGTCTGAGGGTCAGAGCTCTGGGGGGAGCTGGAGTGGGTCGTTCTATACAGGGTCTATTGGGAGCATCTGCTCAGGCCATCAGCTGGGTGTCGTTCTTCCAAGATCAGTTCCTCTTGTAGGGCTTCCTGCCTCACCTGTCCATTCGTTTCCCCTAAAGCAAGTTATCAAAAAAGAAACACACACATACACGCACACATACATGTAACACCCAACAAACACATAATACACACAAACACACACAGCATACACATAACACACACACACACACACACACACACACACACACACACACACACATCAGAGCTCAATCTCTTATCTACTAACTCTTGACCTAATCTTGGAAGTGGTGCGCTGTAGTTCAAAACTATTGTTTGAATACTTGTCTTTCACGGTTTATGTGCTGAAAATTTAGTCCCCAAAGTCATACGTTAATGGCATTTGCAGATGGGGGCAGGGTTCAGGGAGAAAACGGGGCTCAGAAAATGTCATGGGAGTGGGACCCCACAAATTAATAGCTTTATGAAAGAGGAGGAAAGGCCCAGGATGGCACACTTGATATGCTGCCCTCTGCCATGTTCTGATGTAGTGAAAAGCTTTCCCCAGAGCCTGGCAAGGCCATGCCATGCCTTCAGAACCTTGTGCTAAGTATCCCCCACCCTCCCACCCCCCATTATTTACCAAGTACCCTCTTTCTGCTATTTGCTGTAGCAGTGGAACAGCAAAGATGCATCTTTTTGGCAAATTTTGTTGGTCACACAGACTATCCCTGGAACAAGCCAGGGTGTGGACACCAGAGGACTGGGATCATGGGGCCATCTTGGAGGCTGGCTGCCACACATAACACATCTTAAGATGGCCTATCAAAGCATCCTTGAGAGCACCGGAGAATGGCATGACATCAATAGGGACCAGAGAAGGCCATGTGTGACCAGCGTGGCAGCCAGAAATGAAGAAAAAAAAAAAAAAAGCAGACAAACCCAAGGGCGACTGCATCTAGAAACAGACTGTTCGACAGCTTCCAACCACTGTAAGAGATCGGAGGCTCACTGAAGATCCTATTGGAACAGGCAGTGACAAGCAGGATAGCTCCAGCCTAGTGTGGCAAGACGATCAGAACATCGTTGTTGCAGCAGCTGGAAAGGGCAGACTGTGGTACCCTTCAATAGCTCAGCACTGGCTTCTCTTCAGTCCACAGCAGCAAAGGTAACAGAGCATTTGACCTGAACGAATGAGACCCCTCCCTTCCAGGTTTGAAAGCTGCTTCCTGATTGGTTCCATCTACACCTCAACTGTATGTACCTCTCTCTCTCTCTCTCTCTCTCTCTCTCTCTCTCTCTCTCTCTCTCTCTCTCTCTCTCTCTCTCGCCCGAGAGCTTTTATTCTTCAGGCAACTAAGGGAAGGAAGAACACAGGAGATTTGTTAGAGGGGCCACTGGCTGCTTTCCAGCAGACCTGGGCTCAGTTTCCAGCGCACCCACCCGTGTCAGCTCACAGCCATCTGTAATTCTAGTCCTTGAGGCTCTGGCTTCTGAGGGCACCAGGCATGCATTTGGTGCACAGACATACATGCAGTCAAAAACATCCATTCACATAAAAATAAGTAAATGAACGAGGTGTTGGAGACTCTCCAGAGAAGGGTCTCATGGAGACGTGAAAATGTGCAGTTTCCACGGCAAGATTGCCCCAGCCTTTGAGACCTGTCAGCGATTGGGAGATTCACAACCCTGCCTGTCCTCTGCAGATCTGTGCACTTGCTCTTGGGGGGGCTGTCCTCAGTGGGAGCCATAACGTTTGTCCCTCTTGGCTGGGCATCCTGAAGCCTGCTGAGATCACTACTAACCTCTCTTGATTGGTTGATTGGCTGACACCTACTTTCCTGTTTAAATTGTTCCCGAGTGGCAACAATTTAAAGGTTCTTTTGTTTGTCTTCTCTTTACTGCCAGCCAACTCCCTTTATTGGAGTAAAGGCAAGACAAGAACCTGACTGGAGAACCAGCTTTCTTAACGTGGCAGTAAGATGGGGTAGGAGGGGCCCCTTACAACAGCCAGAGACAGTAGGCAGTAGGGCAATCCCAGAAGAAAGCAAGAAAACCTGTGTCTGGTTAGGAACAGGTGCAAGAACCCCGGGGGCACACTGTTTTCTCCCCGCTTCTGACAGCCAAGTGCCCACATCCACAAAGCCATTGCTTTATTTGAGGACACACCCCAGTTACGAAGGGCTTTCACTCTCCCTTCTGGGGCCAACAGGCTCTCTCCTGAGTGGTCCTAATTCTTCACCTCACTTGCACACACACACCTAACCATCCAGAGGCCCCAGAATTTATATAAATCTGTAGGCAGAACGAGCACGTTATTCTGACTCTTGGCCAGGCTCAGGCTTCAGCCTGAGAGGGAGAGGGGACAGTCTCTCTTGCTTTTCAGAATCAGACTCTGTTGGCCTTCTCAGTGGACGGGGAAGAGGTGAAAGATGGCTGCTTTTGAGACTGTCTGGAAACAGATCTTTCTGAGACCTGGCACTCGTGCTGCAGATAGGGGACCCCCTCCTGCTTTGGGAACAGCCCCTACAGCTCCTGCCTTCTAAGACTCTGATTCTGAGCCTCACTGACAGCCTGCTCCCCACAGACTTGCTCTTCAAGGTGTTGCCAGTAGCACACGCAGGCCAACGGAGAGCTCAGAACCATTGCATGGTCTCACCCTCAGTTAGCATCCCAGGGCTTCCAAGAGCTTGAACCTTCTCTTCTACTTGAGTTGTTCATCCCACATGGAGACCTGCTTTCTGTCTGAATTGTTCTCTCCTCCCGTGAATGAAGCCCTCCACCTTTTCTCACCCTTCACTCTTAACCTGCTTTATCTTTTTTTTTTAAATATTTATTTATTTATTTAATGTATATGAGTTCGCTGTAGCTGTACTGATGGTTGTTCGCCACCGGTCGGCCCCACTTGCTCCAGCCCAAAGATTTATTTATTATTATATCTACGTACACTGTAGCTGTCTTCAGACACACCAGAAGAGGGTGTCAGATCTCATTATGGATGGTTGTAAGCCACCATGTGGTTGCTGGGATTTGAACTCAGGACCTTCAGAAGAGCAGTCAGTGCTCTTAACCGCTGAGCTATCTCTCCAGCCCCAAACCTGCTTTATTCTTTTTTATTTTTAATGTTTATATAATTTATTCAAGAAATCAAGTCTGTAAAACTTTTTTTAATTGCATTTGAAGACGTTTCCAGTAAATGTTTGAGGCCTTGGCCTAGTAACCCATCGAGGGCAAGACAAGAACCCAACCAGAAACATGATATTCAAGAGCCTATAGCCTGGGGTCTGGCATCAAAGATCCTGGGTTTGTTGGCTCCTGATCTATGTATTAACAATAGCTACATTATCTCTTTCACCAAAACCATAAAATAATGTGACCCTCTCAGAGCGGGAGTGTTGAGCTGTCGAGGGGCAAGCGTCTCCCAGTTTGATAAATGGGGCTAGGGACTCAGTTCAGGGATTAGTCAGATGATCCTGGGAGGCCAAAGTCATGGCTGTTTGATAAATGGGGCTAGGGACTCAGTTCAGGGATTAGTCAGATGATCCTGGGAGGCCAAAGTCATGGCTGTTTTGAAGACTCAGCAGCTGAAGTAGAGACTCTCCATGACAAGGAATGGCTTGTTTGTATGCAGCTGGACTTGTTTGTAGGAGGCCATTTTAGCCGAGACCTCAAGTGTGAGACGATGCTTAGCTCCCCAAGAAGGGTCTGGCCTACATTTGCAGGATGTGCTAAGGTGTATGAAGTCAGATCTGATGTCATTAATGTTCATCCCCACCCCCCCTATGAAACAGCAGGCTGATAGAGAGCAGAGGCTGACTGGCTGGAAGTGCTGCAGACCCAGTGCTCTGAAGCTGGTACCTGGGGCGTGGAAACATTGTATCCTTGGATAAACATAAGACAGGCAGTTAGAGAAATCTCCAGGGCTTGGATGCTGTAGGAGCTTACTAAACTCAAGAGATTTCAAATGCTGCAAGATCCCCAGGGACTCTCCCAAGGAGAGCAGTAAGGCAGTGGGGACTGCTGCTAAACCCTGCAGGGAGGAGATTGTAGACCAGGCTAGCCTCCAACTTGGCAATCCAGTTGTCTCTGCCTATCAAGTTCTGGGAAGCTGGATGTAAGCACATGCCACCCCGTTCAGCTTTCAGATCTCTTACATTTTCCATTTTACTTTTAGAAGCAGAGAAATCGATGCGACAGCGCTTTAGTGATGGGCTGACTAACACTATCACAGGAGCAGCTACCCACTCCCCTCTTCCTAAGACTTCATTCCTACATAGACCTCTGACTAGACCTGCGAGTCCTCTCCCCTGCTACGGACACTTCTCTATACAGGAGAAAGTCTT
>LR749919.1:387521-401687 GCA_902729485.2 Mus minutoides
GTTGACTTTTTGAGACAAGCTCTCACTATGGGGTTCCCACTGGCCTGAAACTCACTTTGTAGACCATGTTAACCTTGAACTCAGAGATCCACCTGCCTTTGCCTCCTGAGTGCTGGAATTACGGAGACTCCCACGCCCAGCCTGTTTTCTGTTTTTTGTTTTTGTTTTTGGTTTTTTTGTTTTGTTTTTTTGAGACACCAGTCTCACTTAACGCAGGCTAGCTTTGCTGTGTAGGTTAGGATGTCCTTGATCCTGCTCTTCTGGTCTCCACAGAATGCGCACCTGCTGCCCACAGCTTTTTCCTTTAACACACACATATATGTGTGTGTGTAAGTACATATGTGTGTGTGTGTGTTGTACAGGCCTGGGTCAGATAGAAAGAGTCTGCCTTGAATACTCCTTACCTCATTCATTGAGTCAGGGTCTTTCTGGGGAACCCAAGGCTCACTCATAAGGCTAGCCAGTTAGCTTTGTGAATCCTATCTTTATCTATGATGGAATTAAAGGCGAGCTGTCAATCCCAGCCAGAGTTTACATGGATTCAGGGACTCCATAAGGTCTCCGTCTGTAAGCTGTGAGCCCTGGGTGGATAGCACTGGGCTGGGGGGAGGGGCTACAGGCCTAAGAGAGGAAAAAGCTAGACATGATAAAATCAGAGTATAATTATTTTCTTATCAGCTTACAGACTCTACGCTCTGGGGATTTCTGACAGTGAGTCTCTAAGTCGAGCATCTTCTGCAACACTCTCTTTGGTCTGGAGGACATAACTGACCAGGTAGCAGGCTCTCCTAGGCCTGTAGCCCCCTCCCCAGCCCAAGGCTATTCACTCGGGGCTCACAGCTTACAGACTGAGGCCTTATGGAGAAAACTTGTACACAACTCTGAGCCCTAGGCTCTGACACACAGACAGACAGTCGGACTTCAAGCCTAGGTCCTTTAGTCAGCACTAGGAAGGGTTCATCTAAGCACAGGAAGACCTTGGCCTGTGGACTTTCAAACACTGTCGGACCCAAAGGTGGCCACCCTAGTGCTGTCCCGACCTGCCTGTGCCCTCTCTCCTGGTGTGTGCACTGTGACCGAGGATTTCACAGAGGCATTTGGCAATGATTTAATGCTGATGTTAGGGCTCAGAAGAGAATCTCCTCAACTCTGTACTATAGAAATGCCTCTTCGAGGGCTTCTCTATGCATTCACAACTTAGCTGTTCAGACCGAGAGGGCTCCCGCCACATCTCAGCCTTTGGCCCACCTTCCCTCACTAAGCTTAATCATGTCCGGATTTTGAAAATGTAGAAAACACAACTGTTTGCCTAAGTACTTAGAGGTTGCTGTTGGGCTGTTAACCAGCTACTTTCAATCTTATATGGGTATTTTAATTTCCTTGTGACTGTGACCAAATACCTGGTAAGTATAGCTTTGAGGAGATTGATTCCAGCAATGCTACTAATCACATGGGAGGGAGGCATGGAGCCTGAGGGTGAGGGTGGGGCACTCCTGGTTGTGACAGCAGGGACAGGAGGCTTCTTGACACCTAGCTGGAACAGGAAGCAGAGAATAGACAGGAAACAAGACCTAGCTAAAAGCCTAAAGGCTTTCCTCCCACTCCCCAGGACAGGAGTGCCACTTCCCAAAGTTTCCACTACTTCCTGCTGGCTGGGGACCAAATGTTCAAACACAGGAGCCTCTGGGGGAGATTTAACATTTAACTCTTTACCCATCCTGGGGAGAGGGTGGCAGGGAGCAGCTGGATGTGGGACAATCAGAATAGACAACCCCCAAGGCGGTTATGGTAGCAACACCAATCCACTACAGCCTACCTGATGACAAAGTTTGAAATACTATGCAGGTTCCCAGAAGGTGACACAGGGGCATAAAGTTGGCAAATAGCACCGATCAAAGCAGGATTGCCACAAACCTTCGATGTGCACGTCGGGTCAGTGAACCACAGCTCTATGTGGGGGAGGGGGGGCGCAATGTGCAGGAAAGACAGATCCATGCAGAAAGAAAGTGCCTGGTGGTTCTAGGCAGAAGGGAACAGGGAGGGCAGTCAGTGTTGGGGGAGGAAGGAATGAGGGCACCAAGCAGGTTTTTTTCTGAACAAAACCGTCCTGTCTTGTATTCCAAGGCTCTGCTTTCTTAGAATCAATTGGAAGGAAACAAAACTGGGGCTAGTGTTCAGGAGCGTGAGATGTGCAGGCCCTTTGGATGTCCTCAGCTGCCTGTAGGATTCAGGAGGCAGATCTTCATCAGGACCCCCAGGGGGCGGGTAATAAACTCACTTCTGCAGTTGAAGTCCACACCGGCTCACCACACTGACGCATCGACCACATCTCATCAAACTTCACCACACTGTCTACAGGTAAGATCTAACCTGGAACCCCAGACAGCTTTTGCCACACCAAAGGACCCAGAATGGCGCTGAGAAGCCAAACAGCCAATCCAGCTCACTATAGAACAGCTCACAGCTGTGGGCCTGCCTTGTTTAAGGTCACACAATCTACAGGTGATGACTGCCAGGCACACAGAACCATCTTTGTGAATTCTAGGAGCTTGTGCAAACCGGCTCACCGGTTATTTATTTGACTTCCTCCCAGAACACAAACACACCCAAGATGATGTATGAGGTAAGAGATCCTGGAGCACAGGATTGGTGCTAGCCAAACATCACTCCTCAGACCAACCAGACACCTGGGAATGCAAGAGTCACCTGGGAATGCAAGAGTCAGAGAGTTGGTGGTTTTTAAAGATTCCATATACCGTGAGCAAAATGCCTGAAGTTGATCCTTTTTTTTTTTAAAGACTTATTTATTTATTATATGTAAGTACACTGTAGCTGTCTTCAGACACTCCAGAAGAGGGCATCAGATTTCGTTATGGATGGTTGTGAGCCACCATGTGGTTGCTGGGATTTGAACTCGGGACCTTCGGAAGAGCAGTCAGCGCTCTTAACCACTGAGCCATCTTGCCAGCCACCGAAGTTGGTCTTTTTTGAGACAGTGTCTCATTCTGTAGCCCCAGCTGGCCTCCAATTTGCAGAACCTTCCTGCTTCAGTCTGCTAAGTGCCCGGATTACAGACATGAGGCACCCTGTCTGGCTTATGTCATCTATATCTGTATCTATATCTACATCTATATCTATATCTCAGAATATAAAATGTCAACAAAATGTACAAGGCAGAATTTACTGAGCATGCTTCTCAGGCTGGGTATGTATCAGCTTTTTAATCCTTATAAACACTTTATGGTGTGAATAATACCCAACCCTGTTTGATATTAGAAAATCAGGCAGGGATGATTGAGCAACACAGAGCAATAGAAAGAATTTTCTCTCTGCCCTGCTTTGTTCTTAGTCGCAAGGGATCTCCAATGACAAAAGACAGTCAACCAGAGAAAAAGAACCGTGATTCATAACACAAACAGGCCGGGCGTGGTGGCGCACACCTTTAATCCCAGCACTTGGTAGGCAGAGGCAGGCGGATTTCTGAGTTCGAGGCCAGCCTGGTCTACAAAGTGAGTTCCAGGACAGCCAGGGCTACACAGAGAAACCCTGTCTCAAAACAAACAAACAAACAAACAAACAAACCCACAAACGGACAAATGGCTCATATACAAATGGAAGATACCCAGATGTGGGTAAATCTTAAAGGTGGCCTTGGAGTTAGGTTTTAATACCATCTTTGAATACACAGTGAAGGAAGGTAGGACAGCTGGTAAGAGGGAGGTGACCGGGCTCACGCAGTCAGATCTGTGGTGTGGACCTGCGGCTGCCCACTTTACAGATGGGAGAGTCTAGAAATCTGGGTTATCTTTCTCTTCACTGTGCAGACAGGAAAATGCCTTGCAAATGTAGATCTCTTCTGTAGATTAAACTTCCCTTTCACCTCCTCGGCAGAGTCTCTCTCCTCTCGAAGGAAGGACCATGCAGAGACTGCCCCACCTGGGGATCCATCCCATAAACAACCACCAAACCCAGACACTATTGCAGATGCCAGCAAGATTTTGCTGACAAGAGCCTGATATAGCTGTCTCTATGAGGCTATGCCAGTGCCTGGCAAATACAGAAGTGGATGCTCACAGTCATCTATTGGATGGAACGCAGGGCCCCCATTGGAGGAGCTAGAGATAGTACCCAAGGAGCTGAAGGGGTCTGCAACCCTATAGGAGAAACAACAATATGAACTAACCAGTACCCCCAGAGCTCGTGTCTCTAGTTGCATATATAGCAGAAGATGGCCTAGTTGGCCATCACTGGGAAGAGAGGCCCTTGGTCTTGCAAAGATTATATGCCCCAGTACAGGGGAATGCCAGGGCCAGAAAGCGGGAGTAGGTGGGTTGGGGGGTGGGGGGGAGGGTATAGGGAACTTTTGGGATAGCATTTGAAATGTAAATGAAGAAAATATCTAATAAAAAAATGAAAAAAAAAAAACCCTATCACCACCACCACCACCAAAAAAACCCCAATCATCTCAAGTAGTCCTTGTGCTAAACAGGCAGATTTGGGGTGACATGTTCTCATCTCCTACAGTGACTGCTGAAGATCACAAAATAAGTACATGAATTCAAGTAGTCCACACCAGTAACAGCTCACAGGAACTGTCCAGATGACCAGTTCTGTGGTAGTATCTTTGGACATTTGTGTGTGTGTGTGTGTGTGTGTGTGTGTGTGTGTGTACGTGCACATGCACATGTGTGCATGCATACGTTTGTTTGTCTGTCTCCATGTCTGTGTCTAAGCTATGGAGCTCCTGCAGCCAGACAGGATTCTCTTTTCTCCTTCCTTCACATAGGATCCGAGAATTGAACTTAGGTCATTAAGCTCAGTTTTTTGTTTTTTTTTTTTAGTTTTTCGAGACAGGGTTTCTCTGTGTAGTTCTGGCTGTCCTGGAACTCACTTTGTAGACCAGGCTGGTCTCGAACTCAGAAATTCACCTGCCTCTGCCTCCCGAGTGCTGGGATTAAAGGCGTGCGCCACCACGCCCGGCTTAAGCTCAGTTCTTAAAGACTTTAACCTTCCTTGTAGGTTAGCTGGTAGAGAGCCTGCCTCATATGCGTGAATAGAAGAAACGGTGGGCTGAAGAGATGGCTCAGCAGTTAAGAGCACCGACTGCCCTTCTGAAGATCGTGAGTTCAAATCCCAGCAACCACATGGTGGCTCACAAACATCTGTAATGAGATCTGACGCCCTCTTCTGGGGTGTCTGAAGACAGCTATAGTGTACTTACATTTAAAAAAGGAAAAGAAAAAGAAATAGCACTAGAGCTAATCCCTGAAGGTGAAGCAAAAAGACCAGTCCTGGTCAGAGGAGTGGATATCGTTTTACAAGTCTGTATTAGGTCTGGTAGAAGGCAAAGGATAGCAAGAGGAACCTGGGATATCTCTGGTAAGTTATATTCCTCTAAAGGCAGACAGAAAGAAAGTACTCTATTCCAACACTCTCTAGGTAATAACATTTTTTTTTCTTTTTTTGAGACTCTATCTCATGTAGCCCAGGTTGGCCTTGAAATCACGATCCTCTTGTCCCCCACTTTCTAAGTGCTGGGTGGGACTGCAGGCCTATGCCACCATGCCCACTTTAAAGGTGCTGAAGATTAAACCCAGGGTTTCATGCATATGAGGCAGGCACTCTACCAGCCAAGATGCATGCCCAGTGGGCTCTCACCTCTCCCAACCCCCAGTGTCTGCGTCATCCTGAGCAGCCTTCAAACTCAGCACATAGCCAAGGCTCACCTTGGATTTCTTTCATTTTTAAAATTATGTGTCTTTGTGTAGGTTTGTGCATGTGAATGAAAGCATTCGCAGAGTCCAGACGTAGGCACTGGATCCCCCTAGAGCTGGAGTTCTAAGGGGTTGTGGACTGCCTGATGTGGGTGCTGGGAACCGAACTCAGGTCCTCCGCTCTTAGTGACCGACCGAGATACCTTTCCCTGAATTTTTGATCCTCCTGCCTCTGCTTCACAAGTGCTGGGATCACAGATTTGTGTCGTCACACCTGCTTTTATTAAATGTCTTTTAACAGCCATGTCAGTTCTTCAGAGAGGGAAATGGTTCCTGCTATCAAAGAAGTACATCTTAATCAAAGGCATAAGGCATAAGGAAACATTGTAACTGTTTCAAATGAGCTGAAAGCTATGATACAAGAGACAGCCCGAGGCAGGGCATGATTACAATAACCCCAGTGGTTTGCAAATTGAAGGTTAGGATGACATTCTTTTTCTGGATCCTGTTGAGGGCTTGAAAGGGTGAAAGGTTAAGAGTTTGCGAGGGAGACAGATGTCAGCATAGCCAGTTGTGGCAGTTTCTGGTGGAAGGCTTTAAATCATGGACAGCTGGCCCCTGGGCTGCCTCAATACAGGAAAGAAACAGCTAATGCCCAGGTGGCTACCTAAGCATTTTCTTTAATCCCCACAATGTGCCAATGAGGGAAGGATCCCTATAATCAGTGAGTGTCAGTAATAAAGAAACTAGGACCTAAGCCAGGCTGTCTGGATCCAGGTAGCCACCAGACTAGCTTTATGGTCCACAAGCAGTACTTCACTATCAGGAGAAATTGTCCAAAACATGGAAATGGGCAGAAGAGGTAATAAGAGTTCCCCGGTATCCATAGGAAACACATTCCAAGACTCTTGGCGGCAGCCAGAAACCACAGATGATACAGAATTCAATGTATTCANAGCCAGGCTGTCTGGATCCAGGTAGCCACCAGACTAGCTTTATGGTCCACAAGCAGTACTTCACTATCAGGAGAAATTGTCCAAAACATGGAAATGGGCAGAAGAGGTAATAAGAGTTCCCCGGTATCCATAGGAAACACATTCCAAGACTCTTGGCGGCAGCCAGAAACCACAGATGATACAGAATTCAATGTATTCATTCCACGTACCTACGACCAAGTTTAACGTGTAAGCTATGCACCATAAGAGCTAACTGAAGTCTTGCTTTGAAAGGTGTAGTGGTTTGAGTAGGTATGGCCTCCATAGACTCCTGTGGCCTTGTTGGAGGAAGTGTCACTGTGGAGGTCGGGCTTTGAGGTCTCCTATGCTGAAGCTACACTCAGTCTGATGGTCTCCTTCTACTGCCTGTGGATCAAGACGTAGAATTCTCAGCTCCTTCTTATGCACTGTGTTTCCTGCCATGACGATAAGAGACTAAACCTCTAAAACTGTAAGCCAGCCCCAGTCAAATGTTTTTCTTTGTAAGAGTTGCTGTGGCCATGGTGTCTGCTCACAGCAGTAAAATCCTAACTAAGACAAAAGGCATCCTTCTTAATCAAGTTGGTCATCTTAGAAATGTAGAAGGAACATCAGCAGCAGACTCGGGATCTCCACCATCAGCAGACCCAGCCTCTCCATCAGCAGATACAAACTGTCCAGTGGTGTTTGTACTCTTTAGTCTCCACTAATTTCAAAATAAGTCACACTTTTCCTTACTTATATTAAATGTCTGGCTTTGCACCGAGGGGATTCCTTGTAGAGTTTGTCTTTGTCTAGGCTGAATGCTTTTGGGTGTTAAGTTTTAAAATAATTATTTGTTCTGGCTTGGTTTGAGGAAAGGATCTGTGCAGGTCATGTTTGGTCTCAAATTCACTATTTTTTTGCCTCGGCCCCTCCAAATGCTAAGATTACAGGTATGAGCCAAAATAATTTATTTTAAAATCCTGCTATAACTATTAACTACTGCTATTAGTCTTCTATTGTGAGACTGGATAGATGGCTTACTGGTTAAGAGTTCTTATTGGGCCGGGCGTGAGGGCGCACGCCTTTAATCCCAGCACTTGGGAGGCAGAGGCAGGCGGATTTCTGAGTTCGAGGCCAGCCTGGTCTACAGTGTAAGTTCCAGGACAGCCAGGGCACACAGAGAAACCCTGTCTCGAAAAACCAAAAACCAAAACAAACAAACAAACAAAAAGAGTTCTTATTGCTAGTTCCTAGTGCCCACATTGGCTGACTCACAATCACCTGTAACTCCAGCTCCATGGGGATCTGACATTCTCTTCTGGCCTCTGTAGGCATCTATACTCCTATGTACATATCCACAGGGAGACACACATACACATAATTAAAAATAGATAGGATGTGGTGTGCTGTTACACATGTTTGATCCCATTACTTACATAGTAAATTCCAGGCTGGCTAGCAGTAACACCGTGCGTGTGCGTGCATGTGCGTGTGTGTGTGTGTGTGTGTGTGTGTAAGTATGTAGGAGTGCGCACATTCCTGTGGAGGTGAGAAGATAACCTTTCACCTTGTCTGAGTCAGTCTCTTTGCTGGTCTTCTGCTGCATGTTCCAGGCTTGCTGCTCTGAGAGGTTTGGGAGATTTTCCTGTCCACACCTTCCATCTCCGGATAGGAGAGGTGGGATTACAGATGTCCACGCTACTGCATCTGGTGTTTATGTCAGTTCTGCAGATCCGAATTCACCTCCCAGGTGTACAGCAAGTGTTTTTACCCATAAACAATCGCCCAGTCATTTCTTTTTAAGTCAGGGTCTTACCAAGTATCCCTGGCTGGCCTGGAACCCTTGCTTCAGTGCCTCCTACCACCCCAGCTTCCCCGGGTTGGGACACAGTCGGCAGACACACCCACCATGCTTAGCTTCTCAGGAAAAAGCTTGGATCAGATATTGCCCTAAACTTGCAAATGGATAGGGAGGCACAGATCATCTTGTGAGTGGAAACGTCGAGTGCTTGCCAGCGGCTAGAGCGGTTACAGTGAGTCCTGGAGACAGAGTAGAAATGAGGAGTGAGTGAAGGGACAGTCAGCTGATTAACATCATAAACAAGAAAAACCAGAGCTGAAGTCTGGGCGGTGCTCTTTACTGCTTTCTTTAGAGATCCTGTTTCCAGAGCCCTTGGTTCCTAGTAGAGCTTCCCCCCACCACACACACCGCTCTCCACCTCCCTTCCTAAACAAAAGAGCAAGTTTAGAGTCCACGTCAGCAGCTCCCCTCCTCCTCAAGACCAGCGCCAGTGTGCTCTGAGGTCAGAATGCAGCTTGGGGCCAAAGCCAACTGAAGCAAAGAGCCCCCTTAGAAACAAGAGATCTGTGCCCTCAGATGTCTTCTTTCTAAACCACAAGAGCTAGTGCACAATCTCATGAGGTTTAACTTCAAAAGCTGGCCTGTCTTCCTCTCAGTGCCTGTCTCTGTACGTAACAGATTTCACCAACAGTGAGTTTATTGATTGTGCTGGGCACAATGGCACATGCCTGCGCACCAGACTACTTGGGAGGAGCTGGAGGTCAAG
The DNA here is from genome assembly GCA_902729485.2 of Mus minutoides. Classification (NCBI taxonomy): domain Eukaryota; kingdom Metazoa; phylum Chordata; class Mammalia; order Rodentia; family Muridae; genus Mus; species Mus minutoides. The sequence continues at coordinate 396,762 of LR749919.1, forward strand.
AGTTCAAGGTCAGAGCCCGTGGGATGTCTCAGTGGTTCCATGCACTTGTTGCTTTTACCGAGGACCTGGGTTCAGTTCCCAGCACTCACATGCTACAATGCTCTGTAACTCCAGTTTCAGGGGATCCACCAGGCTCACACATACCAGGCATACGCAGACACTCAGGAAAAACACTCGTACAGAAAAAGTCAAATAAATACATCTAAAAAGTCTTTTGAAGAATAAATTGTTTGTGCAAGGCAGCAAGACTGTAAATTCAAAATAAATTAAAAATAAATGGGTAAGTAGGGAGGAAAGGAGGGAGAGAGAGGAGGAGGGAGGAAGGAAGGAAGGGAAGGAGGGAGGGAGTAAAAGAGGGAAGAAAAAAGAAGAAATAAGAAAGGGAGGGAGGGAGAAAGGAAGGGAAAGAGAAGGGAAGAGAAAAAGAAAAAAGTTTATTAAGACGAAGAAAATGGGACATGCTAACTCTTGCTTTGGCATTGACCTGCTCTATAGCAGAAGAGAGAGAGAGAGGAGAGCAGGCAAGACACGGGTAGGATTTCCGGTGGCTTCTGCTCCTCCCAGACCCCAAGTGCTAGGAAGCATTTTGGCGCAGCTGAGGAGGGGATCCTTTACCGGGTCTCCATGCCCTTTGTCCCAATTTGCTGCATGATAGAACAAGGAACTGTGCACTGGTAACAGCTAGAACCCATCAGGGCTGAAAACAAGCCGTGCAGATCCAAAGGGACATGCAAGGCCTTCAGGTATCCACAGACATGGGTGAGCAAGGCTACTTCCTTTCCTTGAGGAGTCTGGGCCATTCTGACTATCACAGCCCTGGAGTCCTTCCTTTTCAGAAGTCCCACCCATGATGCTTCAGAAAAGAGATGTATTCCCTCCTCCTGCCCCGGGTGTCTTTGTCTATAGGGCTACTATGCTAGCTTTTGGTTGACAGGGCTCTCAACGCCAGGGGACTCCAGTCAGGGGACTCCTGACCAGCTGACTACACCAGCAGGAAGCAATGTGGTGGCTCCAAAATGTCTCCTTCTCCAACATCTCTTTGTTCTTCTGAGCCACTGGCTCCACAATCACACTTCCTGCTGAAGCCCTAAACTGTTCTCACTGACTGACCCAGAAGCCTCCTCATGAGGATGGCCATATATCTAGTCTGAGCTCTGGACTCTGAGAGGGGATGGAGGTGAATCATGTTACTGTGCCTCTAATGAGAAGACAGGTGACAGTCACACTGCTGAGATGCAGAACAGCACACGTGGGCTTCTCTGAGACTCCATGATCGGAAAGAAGGCCAGAGGACATGGCCGCATGATCTCACAAGGGCAGGGAGAGAAGACACGTCAGGAACAGCCTTGGAGAGAGTGGGTTAAGCTATCTGGGGCCACAGCTAAAGGAGGGTCGGAGGGTAACTAGCTACAGAAGTAGACGAGGCCATAGTCTGGACAGCTCAGACTGGAAAACTTCAGGTCTGAGGAGCTGGCAAGTGCGGAGCCTGAGGGAGCTGCTTGCCCTGTGCGCACTGGGAAGGGAGGGAAAGAGATGGTGCCCATAATGGGGAAAAGGGTAGTTGGCATAGTGGAGAGAACTGGTTTGGGTCGGTGGACTTGTTTATTTGCCACAGGAGGCCATGCTAGCACACAGAAGGAAGGCCCTGAGAGAAATAAAAACCTTGACTATGTGAAGAACAAAGAAAGAAACAGCCAGGCAGTGGGGGTGCACGTCTTTAATCCCAGCACTCGGGAGGCAGAGGCAGGTAGATTTCTGAGATCAAGGGCAGCTTGGTCTACAGAGTGAGTTTCAGGACAGGCAGGGTTACACAGAGAAACCCTGTCTCAACCTCCTCCCCTCCCAAAAAAGCGACAGACAGAGGTAAGTCCCAGCCAGGAGGAGGCTTGGGAAGTCATACCAAAGGCGGAGCCATTCTGTTAGTTAAAGCAGAGCGTGAGGTTATAGGCTTTGATGAAGCCGCAGGCCCATCAAAGTGTAGTCCAAAGGTGGTGTAGAAGTGACTTTTCCTGTCCCTGAGAGGAAACCCCCGGCTATAGCAACCGGTTCACAGTTTGAGAGCGTGGTCCATTACAGTTAAAGCATCAGGCACTGTGTCTGCAGACAGGTGGGAGGGAGAGGCGAATGGTGGGGCCCAGCTTGCTTTCTCCTTTGTTTCAGCCCTCAGAATGGCACCAGCAGCCAGTGGGGACCTTCCCACCGGGACTGAGCTAACCTAGAAACACCCTCGCAGACATGCTCAGAGGGCTGTTTTCACGGTGACTCTGAATCCCATCAACTTGACAACTGAAATAAGCCATCGTAGTTGTCCTTGCCTTCACCGCTACCTCCAAGTGCTTTGTAGACTCCTATGTAGCCTAGACGCCCGTGACAGTGTTAAGAGGGGCAAGGTGTGTGAGGATTAAAGCAGTGGTCACAGTGACTAGCCTGCCAGCCCTTCCAAGAACTGAATCAGTGAGCTGCATGGGAAGAGGACCTGAAGGGATAGAAAGAACACACACACACACACACACACACACACACACACACACACACACACACACACGGAGATGTGTGTGCATTCGCATGCATGCACACATCCATGGGGGCAGGGGGGGGTCATTATTCAGAGGGCTCAAATGTATTTCATCTTCAGTCATTTTTCTTTCAGGAAGAATTAGATGAAGAAGCAAGAAGGGATGATTGTTTTAATATTAGTTATGCTACTGCACAGGCCCCACTTGGCTTAGCCCCTCTAACTTCGTTGCTCCCTTCCATATGGAGGCAAAGAGGAGAGCAGAGTTCCAGCCCAAAATGGAGGATGTGGTGCACCCTCTCTCGGCTCCCTCAGCTGCCAGTCTTCCCTTCAGAGGCTTGGGGATTAGCCTGGGTGCTAAGGGGCTTATAACAAGCCGGGCATGATGGCACGCATAATCGTGGTACTTGCCAGGCAGGGGCATCATGAATTCAATGCCAGCCCAGGCTATATAGCAAGTTTCTCACCTGTCTGGGCTACACAGAGAGAACCTGAGTCACAAACAAAACAAGTAGAACAAACAGAACTTACAGCCAGGCTGCTGACTAATGCAAGGGGCATGCTGGGCTGCAGCAGTGAAGGCACTCGCCACACAAGCCTGACAGCTTGAGCTCAGTGTCCGCACCTCACAATGGAACGAGAGAAGTGGCCCTTCAGAGCCATCCTCTGGCCTCCACGTGTGTGCCATGGCCCATGTGTGTCTGCACGCATGCATGCAGATCTCTCTCACACGTGAAATACAATTATAAAAAACAATCATTGGCTGGAGAGATGGCTCAGCGGTTAAGAGCACTGGCTGCTGTTCCAGAGGTCCTGAGTTCAATTCCAAGCAACCACATGGTGGCTCACAACCATCTGTAATGGAATCTGATGCCCTTTTCTGGTGTGTCTGAAGACAGCTACACTGCACTCATATAAATAAAATAAATCTTTAAAAAAAAAACAACCAAACAATCATGCTGCACATATTCTGGATGACTATCAATGTATTTGTTATACTTTTTTCTAGGAAGAATGTATATAACTAACCTCTTGATCTCTCTAAGCACAGACATTTTCTGTCTTGAATGAGTAATGAGCAGCCAAATCAATATACTCTTTACTGGAAAATTATCATGTTAAACCTGGTTTCATAAATGTTATTGGTTACAACTAAGGGTTTTTTTTTAAAGATTTATTTTTTTATTATATGTAAGTACACTGAAGCTGTCTTCAGACACACCAGAAGAGGGCATCAGATCTCGTTTCAGATGGTTGTTAGCCACCATGTGGTTGCTGGGATTTGAATTCGGGACCTCTGGAAGAGCAGTCAGTGCTCTTAACCACTGAGCCATCTCTCCAGCCCTAGAACTAAGTTTTAATATGTTTAATTTCAGTTTTATTTGTGTGTGTGTGTGTGTGTGTGTGTGTGTGTGTGTGTGTCTGTCTGTCTGTCTGTCTGTCTGTCTGTCTGTCTGTCTGTGGGCATGCACATGCCATGGTACATACTTGGGGGTCAGAGGACAATATTTTCACTGTCAGTCATTTTTCTTTCAGGAAGAGTTATATGAAGATGAACAGATGATTATTTTAATATTAGTTATAATACTGCATGGGCCCTGCTTGGCTCCTCTAATGTCTCTGCTCCTTCCACATGGAGGCAAATGAATTGCAGAGCAGAGTGGGGGATTGGCTGTACCTTCTGACATGGGGATCTCAGGGGCTGAATTCAGGTCATCAGGCTTGGCAGCAACATCTTTACTTAATGAGCCACTTTTCTTGGCCAGTTTGTTTGTTTGTTTTTGATATAAGGGCTGGAGATGCAGCTCAATTGGTAGGGTGTTTTCATGCATGGAGTCAGGTTTCAACTGCATAAAACTGGGCTGGTGGCATGTTCACCTCTGAAGGAGGCAGAACCTGGGAGCAGGAAGCCTGAAAAGCAAGCACACTAAAGCCTCATGCAAAGGCCAAAGTTATTCAGAGCCCTTGTCCTGTTCCTCGGCGTCTTCTCACAAGCACTCACAATTCTCTTCACACCACTCCATTCTTGGACTGTGTTCTGCCAGTGGCAACCCTCTACAGTGTCACAGCACACGGGAGGGATCACAAGGATAGTCAGAAAGTCAAGGCCAGCCTTGGCTACATGGTGAGTTCCAAGTCAGCCTGGGCTACATGAGAAGGCATCTCAATAGAAAATAAATAAACAAATAAATAAGTAAATAAAATACGGCCAGGCATGGTGGCGCACGCCTTTAATCCCAGCACTCGGGAGGCAGAGGCAGGTGGATTTCTGAGTTCGAGGCCAGCCTGGTCTACAAAGTGAGTTCCAGGACAGCCAGGGCTATACAGAGAAACCCTGTCTCGAAAAACCAAAAAAAAAAAAAAAAAAAAAAAAAAAAAAAAAAAAAAAAAAAAAAAAAAAAAAAAAAAAA
>LR749919.1:491813-568774 GCA_902729485.2 Mus minutoides
AGCCAGGCTGTCTGGATCCAGGTAGCCACCAGACTAGCTTTATGGTCCACAAGCAGTACTTCACTATCAGGAGAAATTGTCCAAAACATGGAAATGGGCAGAAGAGGTAATAAGAGTTCCCCGGTATCCATAGGAAACACATTCCAAGACTCTTGGCGGCAGCCAGAAACCACAGATGATACAGAATTCAATGTATTCACTCCACGTACCTACGACCAAGTTTAACGTGTAAGCTATGCACCATAAGAGCTAACTGAAGTCTTGCTTTGAAAGGTGTAGTGGTTTGAGTAGGTATGGCCTCCATAGACTCCTGTGGCCTTGTTGGAGGAAGTGTCACTGTGGAGGTAGGGCTTTGAGGTCTCCTATGCTGAAGCTACACTCAGTCTGATGGTCTCCTTCTACTGCCTGTGGATCAAGACGTAGACTTCTCAGCTCCTTCTTATGCACTGTGTTTCCTGCCATGACGATAAGAGACTAAACCTCTAAAACTGTAAGCCAGCCCCAATCAAATGTTTTTCTTTGTAAGAGTTGCTGTGGCCATGGTGTCTGCTCACAGCAGTAAAATCCTAACTAAGACAAAAGGCATCCTTCTTAATCAAGTTGGTCAACTTAGAAATGTAGAAGGAACATCAGCAGCAGACTCGGGATCTCCACCATCAGCAGACCCAGCCTCTCCATCAGCAGATACAAACTGTCCAGTGGTGTTTGTACTCTTTAGTCTCCACTAATTTCAAAATAAGTCACACTTTCCCTTACTTATATTAAATGTCTGGCTTTGCACCGAGGGGATTCCTTGTAGAGTTTGTCTTTGTCTAGGCTGAATGCTTTTGGGTGTTAAGTTTTAAAATAATTATTTGTTCTGGCTTGGTTTGAGGAAAGGATCTGTGCAGGTCATGTTTGGTCTCAAATTCACTATTTTTTTGCCTCGGCCCCTCCAAATGCTAAGATTACAGGTATGAGCCAAAATAATTTATTTTAAAATCCTGCTATAACTATTAACTACTGCTATTAGTCTTCTATTGTGAGACTGGATAGATGGCTTACTGGTTAAGAGTTCTTATTGGGCCGGGCGTGGGGGCGCACGCCTTTAATCCCAGCACTTGGGAGGCAGAGGCAGGCGGATTTCTGAGTTTGAGGCCAGCCTGGTCTACAGTGTAAGTTCCAGGACAGCCAGGGCACACAGAGAAACCCTGTCTCGAAAAACCAAAAACCAAAACAAACAAACAAACAAACAAAAAGAGTTCTTATTGCTAGTTCCTAGTGCCCACATTGGCTGACTCACAATCACCTGTAACTCCAGCTCCATGGGGATCTGACATTCTCTTCTGGCCTCTGTAGGCATCTATACTCCTATGTACATATCCACATGGAGACACACATACACATAATTAAAAATAGATAGGATGTGGTGTGCTGTTACACATGTTTGATCCCATTACTTACATAGTAAATTCCAGGCTGGCTAGCAGTAACACCGTGCGTGTGCTTGCATGTGTGTGTGTGTGTGTGTGTGTGTGTGTGTGTGTGTGTGTGTAAGTATGTAGGAGTGTGCACATTCCTGTGGAGGTGAGAAGATAACCTTTCACCTTGTCTGAGTCAGTCTCTTTGCTGGTCTTCTGCTGCATGTTCCAGGCTTGCTGCTCTGAGAGGTTTGGGAGATTTTCCTGTCCACACCTTCCATCTCCGGATAGGAGAGGTGGGATTACAGATGTCCACGCTACTGCATCTGGTGTTTATGTCAGTTCTGCAGATCCGAATTCACCTCCCAGGTGTACAGCAAGTGTTTTTACCCATAAACAATCGCCCAGTCATTTCTTTTTAAGTCAGGGTCTTACCAAGTATCCCTGGCTGGCCTGGAACCCTTGCTTCAGTGCCTCCTACCACCCCAGCTTCCCCGGGCTGGGACACAGTCGGCAGACACCCACCATGCTTAGCTTCTCAGGAAAAAGCTTGGATCAGATATTGCCCTAAACTTGCAAATGGATAGGGAGGCACAGATCGTCTTGTGAGTGGAAACGTCGAGTGCTTGCCAGCGGCTAGAGCGGTTACAGTGAGTCCTGGAGACAGAGTAGAAATGAGGAGTGAGTGAAGGGACAGTCAGCTGATTAACATCATAAACAAGAAAAACCAGAGCTGAAGTCTGGGCGGTGCTCTTTACTGCTTTTTTTAGAGATCCTGTTTCCAGAGCCCTTGGTTCCTAGTAGAGCTTCCCCCCACCACACACACCGCTCTCCACCTCCCTTCCTAAACAAAAGAGCAAGTTTAGAGTCCACGTCAGCAGCTCCCCTCCTCCTCAAGACCAGCGCCAGTGTGCTCTGAGGTCAGAATGCAGCTTGGGGCCAAAGCCAACTGAAGCAAAGAGCCCCCTTAGAAACAAGAGATCTGTGCCCTCAGATGTCTTCTTTCTAAACCACAAGAGCTAGTGCACAATCTCATGAGGTTTAACTTCAAAAGCTGGCCTGTCTTCCTCTCAGTGCCTGTCTCTGTACGTAACAGATTTCGCCAACAGTAAGTTTATTGATTGTGCTGGGCACAATGGCACATGCCTGCGCACCAGACTACTTGGGAGGAGCTGGAGGTCAAGAGTTCAAGGTCAGAGCCTGTGGGATGTCTCAGTGGTTCCATGCACTTGCTGCTTTTACTGAGGACCTGGGTTCAGTTCCCAGCACTCACATGCTACAATGCTCTGTAACTCCAGTTTCAGGGGATCCACCAGGCTCACACATACCAGGCATACGCAGACACTCAGAAAAACATTCGTACAGAAAAAGTCAAATAAATACATCTAAAAAGTCTTTTGAAGAATAAATTGTTTGTGCAAGGCAGCAAGACTGTAAATTCAAAATAAATTAAAAATAAATGGGTAAGTAGGGAGGAAAGGAGGGAGGGAGAGGAGGAGGGAGGAAGGAAGGGAGGGAAGGAGGGAGGGAGTAAAAGAGGGAAGAAAAAAGAAGAAATAAGAAAGGGAGGAAGGGAGAAAGGAAGGGAAAGAGAAGGGAAGAGAAAAAGAAAAAAGTTTATTAAGACGAAGAAAACGGGACATGCTAACTCTCTTGCTTTGGCATTGACCTGCTCTATAGCAGAAGAGAGAGAGAGAGGAGAGCAGGCAAGACACGGGTAGGATTTCCGGTGGCTTCTGCTCCTCCCAGACCCCAAGTGCTAGGAAGCATTTTGGCGCAGCTGAGGAGGGGATCCTTTACCGGGTCTCCATGCCCTTTGTCCCAATTTGCTGCATGATAGAACAAGGAACTGTGCACTGGTAACAGCTAGAACCCATCAGGGCTGAAAACAAGCCGTGCAGATCCAAAGGTACATGCAAGGCCTTCAGGTATCCACAGACATGGGTGAGCAAGGCTACTTCCTTTCCTTGAGGAGTCTGGGCCATTCTGACTATCACAGCCCTGGAGTCCTTCCTTTTCAGAAGTCCCACCCATGATGCTTCAGAAAAGAGATGTATTCCTGCCCCGGGTGTCTTTGTCTATAGGGCTACTATGCTAGCTTTTGGTTGACAGGGCTCTCAACGCCAGGGGCCTCCAGTCAGGGGACTCCTGACCAGCTGACTACACCAGCAGGAAGCAATGTGGTGGCTCCAAAATGTCTCCTTCTCCAACATCTCTTTGTTCTTCTGAGCCACTGGCTCCACAATCACACTTCCTGCTGAAGCCCTAAACTGTTCTCACTGACTGACCCAGAAGCCTCCTCATGAGGATGGCCATATATCTAGTCTGAGCTCTGGACTCTGAGAGGGGATGGAGGTGAATCATGTTACTGTGCCTCTAATGAGAAGACAGGTGACAGTCACACTGCTGAGATGCAGAACAGCACACGTGGGCTTCTCTGAGACTCCATGATAGGAAAGAAGGCCAGAGGACATGGCCGCATGACCTCACAAGGGCAGGGAGAGAAGACACGTCAGGAACAGCCTTGGAGAGAGTGGGTTAAGCTATCTGGGGCCACAGCTAAAGGAGGGTCGGAGGGTAACTAGCTACAGAGGTAGACGAGGCCATAGTCTGGACAGCTCAGACTGGAAAACTTCAGGCCTGAGGAGCTGGCAAGTGCGGAGCCTGAGGGAGCTGCTTGCCCTGTGCGCACTGGGAAGGGAGGGAAAGAGATGGTGCCCATAATGGGGAAAAGGGTAGTTGGCATAGTGGAGAGAACTGGTTTGGGTCGGTGGACTTGTTTATTTGCCACAGGAGGCCATGCTAGCACACAGAAGGAAGGCCCTGAGAGAAATAAAAACCTTGACTATGTAAAGAACAAAGAAAGAAACAGCCAGGCAGTGGGGGTGCACGTCTTTAATCCCAGCACTCGGGAGGCAGAGGCAGGTGGATTTCTGAGATCAAGGGCAGCTTGGTCTACAGAGTGAGTTTCAGGACAGGCAGGGTTACACAGAGAAACCCTGTCTCAACCTCCTCCCCTCCCAAAAAAGTGACAGACAGAGGTAAGTCCCAGCCAGGAGGAGGCTTGGGAAGTCATACCAAAGGCGGAGCCATTCTGTTAGTTAAAGCAGAGCGTGAGGTTATAGGGTTTGATGAAGCCGCAGGCCCATCAAAGTGTAGTCCAAAGGTGGTGTAGAAGTGACTTTTCCTGTCCCTGAGAGGAAACCCCCGGCTAAAGCAACCGGTTCACAGTTTGAGAGCGTGGTCCATTACAGTTAAAGCATCAGGCACTGTGTCTGCAGACAGGCGGGAGGGAGAGGCGAATGGTGGGGCCCAGCTTGCTTTCTCCTTTGTTTCAGCCCTCAGAATGGCACCAGCAGCCAGTGGGGACCTTCCCACCGGGACTGAGCTAACCTAGAAACACCCTCGCAGACATGCTCAGAGGGCTGCTTTCACGGTGACTCTGAATCCCATCAACTTGACAACTGAAATAAGCCATCATAGTTGTCCTTGCCTTCACCGCTACCTCCAAGTGCTTTGTAGACTCCTATGTAGCCTAGATGCCCGTGACAGTGTTAAGAGGGGCAAGGTGTGTGAGGATTAAAGCAGTGGTCACAGTGACTAGCCTGCCAGCCCTTCCAAGAACTGAATCAGTGAGCTGCATGGAAAGAGGACCTGAAGGGATAGAAAGAACACACACACACACACACATACACACACACACGGAGATGTGTGTGCATTCGCATGCATGCACACATCCATGGGGGCAGGGGGGGGTCATTATTCAGAGGGCTCAAATGTATTTCATCTTCAGTCATTTTTCTTTCAGGAAGAATTAGATGAAGAAGCAAGAAGGGATGATTGTTTTAATATTAGTTATGCTACTGCACAGGCCCCACTTGGCTTAGCCCCTCTAACTTCGTTGCTCCCTTCCATATGGAGCCAAAGAGGAGAGCAGAGTTCCAGCCCAAAATGGAGGATGTGGTGCACCCTCTCTCGGCTCCCTCAGCTGCCAGTCTTCCCTTCAGAGGCTTGGGGATTAGCCTGGGTGCTAAGGGGCTTATAACAAGCCGGGCATGATGGCACGCATAATCGTGGTACTTGCCAGGCAGGGGCATCGTGAATTCAATGCCAGCCCAGGCTATATAGCAAGTTTCTCACCTGTCTGGGCTACACAGAGAGAACCTGAGTCACAAACAAAACAAGTAGAACAAACAGAACTTACAGCCAGGCTGCTGACTAACGCAAGGGGCATGCTGGGCTGCAGCAGTGAAGGCACTCGCCACACAAGCCTGACAGCTTGAGCTCAGTGTCCGCACCTCACAATGGAACGAGAGAAGTGGCCCTTCAGAGCCATCCTCTGGCCTCCACGTGTGTGCCATGGCCCATGTGTGTCTGCACGCATGCATGCAGATCTCTCTCACACGTGAAATACAATTATAAAAAACAATCATTGGCTGGAGAGATGGCTCAGCGGTTAAGAGCACTGGCTGCTGTTCCAGAGGTCCTGAGTTCAATTCCAAGCAACCACATGGTGGCTCACAACCATCTGTAATGGAATCCGATGCCCTTTTCTGGTGTGTCTGAAGACAGCTACACTGCACTCATATAAATAAAATAAATCTTTAAAAAAAACAAACAAACAATCATGCTGCACATATTCTGGATGACTATCAATGTATTTGTTATACTTTTTTCTAGGAAGAATGTATATAACTAACCTCTTGATCTCTCTAAGCACAGACATTTTCTGTCTTGAATGAGTAATGAGCAGCCAAATCAATATACTCTTTACTGGAAAATTATCATGTTAAACCTGGTTTCATAAATGTTATTGGTTACAACTAAGGGTTTTTTTTTTAAAGATTTATTTTTTTATTATATGTAAGTACACTGAAGCTGTCTTCAGACACACCAGAAGAAGGCATCAGATCTCGTTTCAGATGGTTGTTAGCCACCATGTGGTTGCTGGGATTTGAATTCGGGACCTCTGGAAGAGCAGTCAGTGCTCTTAACCACTGAGCCATCTCTCCAGCCCTAGAACTAAGTTTTAATATGTTTAATTTCAGTTTTATTTGTGTGTGTGTGTGTGTGTGTGTGTGTGTGTGTGTGTGTGTGTGTGTGTCTGTCTGTCTGTGGGCATGCACATGCCATGGTACATACTTGGGGGTCAGAGGACAATATTTTCACTGTCAGTCATTTTTCTTTCAGGAAGAGTTATATGAAGATGAACAGATGATTATTTTAATATTAGTTATAATACTCCATGGGCCCTGCTTGGCTCCTCTAATGTCTCTGCTCCTTCCACATGGAGGCAAATGAATTGCAGAGCAGAGTTCCAGCCTCGAGTGGGGGATTGGCTGTACCTTCTGACATGGGGGTCCCAGGGGCTGAATTCAGGTCATCAGGCTTGGCAGCAACATCTTTACTTAATGAGCCACTTTCTTGGCCAGTTTGTTTGTTTGTTTTGATATAAGGGCTGGAGATGCAGCTCAATTGGTAGGGTGTTTTCATGCATGGAGTCAGGTTTCAACTGCATAAAACTGGGCTGGTGGCATGTTCACCTCTGAAGGAGGCAGAACCTGGGAGCAGGAAGCCTGAAAAGCAAGCACACTAAAGCCTCATGCAAAGGCCAAAGTTATTCAGAGCCCTTGTCCTGTTCCTCGGCGTCTTCTCACAAGCACTCACAATTCTCTTCACACCACTCCATTCTTGGACTGTGTTCTGCCAGTGGCAACCCTCTACAGTGTCACAGTACACGGGAGGGATCACAAGGACAGTCAGAAAGTCAAGGCCAGCCTTGGCTACATGGTGAGTTCCAAGTCAGCCTGGGCTACATGAGAAGGCATCTCAATAGAAAATAAATAAACAAATAAATAAGTAAATAAAATACGTCCGGGCATGGTGGCGCACGCCTTTAATCCCAGCACTCGGGAGGCAGAGGCAGGCGGATTTCTGAGTTCGAGGCCAGCCTGGTCTACAAAGTGAGTTCCAGGACAGCCAGGGCTATACAGAGAAACCCTGTCTCGAAAAACCAAAAAAAATAAAAATATAAATATAAATAAAATAAATAAATAAAACACAAATACATAAATAAAACACAAATAAATAAATAAAATACAAATAGAAGAACTGATCTGAGATGGATTTTAAGAGAGATATAAGAAACATTAAAATCTCACAGATAATGTTTTGTACAGGCAGAGAGAAAGGCCCACATCGTCATCCGTCTGTCTATGTGGAAAGGAAGGAAACTGCAGCACCGAGCCCGGGAACACACTCTGCACAGGTTCAGTCTGTGGACCGGGAGAGGCAGTGAGTCAGCCAACGTGAGGATGTTGTGCTCCCCAAAGGGAGGGAGGGAGGTGGGGCTTCTGTGCAAGCTTCTTAGCTCAGTGATGTCAGTGGTGAGTCTGTCTGATGAGCCACTGTGGAGCTTTGATAAAGGAGTCTTCCCATGGAAGCTTTCCCTCTGATAGACAACACGAAGAATTAAAACTCTGGCAAAAAACAAAACAAAAACAAAAACCAAAAAAAACAAAAAAACAGAGGCCCCCGGAGATGGCCATAGCCTAGGTTGGTCAGGACTCATCTGTTGTCCAGACACACAAAAAGGCTTAGCTTAAGGAGTTGATCAGAGTGGCTATTGAGTCGGAAGCCTGACAGGTGAAGGTGGCAGGCCATTTAGATTCCAGAAAAACTTGTAGTTCAAATTCAAAAGGCAATTAGGTCAGAGATTCAGGAAGTGTTCACATTGTAGATGAATATGAAATGTTCTGACAGACTCCTTCCTGCGTGGGAAAGGTCAGAATTTCCTTGTATTCAGGCCTGGACTGACTGCGCAATCTACTGTAAGTGCCCATTCCTTTAAATGTAAATGTCATCCCAAAACACCCTCAGGAAACCACCTAGAATAACCTCTGAGCAAATATTATGAGTTAGGGTTTGTCTCAATAATAGAATAGATGTCTAGAAAGTCTACAACCCTGAGTTCAGTCCTTGTGGGTATGGCAGTCCAGTCAAACTAACGTATTAAATTTCCACACTTACCAACAGATAGGTCTATAAATCTCTGAGTATTATATAATCTAAAAATAAAAGTGTTCACGGACTCAACAGAGCATGGGATTAGCCCCAATTTATTGCAGTGGTGAATACCGACTGTCAACCTATCAGGATATAGTATCATCAAGGAGATAAGCCTTGAGCTTACCCATGAAGGTTTCTAGACTGGGTTGGTATGGGAAGATCCATTCTAACTACAGACAGTGCCATTCCATGGGCTGGAGACTCAGACTCAATAACTTGGGCAAGAATGAACACCTTTAATCCCAGCACTCGGGAGGCAGAGGCAGGCGGATTTCTGAGTTCGAGGCCAGCCTAGTCTACAGAGTGAGTTCCAGGACAGCCAGGGCTGCACAGAGAAACCCTGTCTCGAAAAACAAAAACAAAAAACAAAAATCAAAAAAACAAAAAAACAAAACAAAACAAGAATGAACAGAGGACCAGCATTAACCTCGCTTCCCATTGCAGATGCAACATGACCAGAGCTGCCTCAAACTCCTGATGCCATGGCTCCCCTACCATGACAAACTGTGAACCAAAGCAAACTCTTGAACTTCAAGTTGCTCTGAGTGTTTGTCACAATGAGAAAAGGAACAAATCTAATTACCTAGGTAGTTCCTAAATCCAGTACCAGTGCCCTCATAAGAGCCACACAGAGGCCCCATATCGAAGAGAAGAAAGCTTTTAGGGTGCCCAGGTGAGGCTGGAGGGACATGGGCACTTCACATAAGCCAAAGAAGGTCTACGGTGGCCACCAGAAGCTAGACCAGCCAAACAGAAGGTGTCCCCTAGACTCTGCAAAGGGAGCACAGAACTATTGACATTTTAGTTTGGGGCTTTGGAGATGAGGAGTATGAGGATAAATTTTTGTTGTTCTACTTGATGGTTGAATAATGTTACGGAGGAAGCTGACACACCTGGGAGATACCAGTGGCTCATCTTCCTCACCACCCTACCCTGGCTAGTCACACCCTGGGCTTGTGTGGGCATATGACACATGCATCTATGTCAAGGGCAGGAGGAGTCACTTCTGAACACCTCACCTCTAGTCTGTCACCTCCTGCCCAAATTCTGCTCTGCCAAAGGAGCCCAGGTCCTGCCCGCCATTGGCCAGTATTTCTCACTCCTCAGCACCCCAGTTCTGGCTTCTCTATTATTCTAGCTGCAGGTCTTCAAAGATGAACCCTGAATCTGTCTTCTGGGCCCATGAAGCCATAAGCTGGCTCAACCCTGGGCACACTGTGGTGATTTAAATATGCTTTGTCCATTAGGAGGTGTGGTCTCTTTGGAAGAAGAGTGTCACTGTGAGGGTGGGCGGTGAGACCCTCCTCCTAACCAGGTGGGAGCCAGTCTTCTCCTAGCTGCCTTCAGAACAAGGGGGAACTCTCAGTAATTCCAGTGCCTGCCTGCCTGGATGCTGCCATGCTTCCCGCTGTAACAATAATGAACCTCTGAACCTGTAAGCAAGCTGCAATTAAATGCTGTCCTTTGTAAGAGTTGCTGTGGTCACGGCAGCGTCTCTTCACAGCAATGAAACCCTAACTGAGACACTCACTGTCAGTGTCTCCCAAGTCAGAGAGCATTCGTTGAGCATTTACCCAAGTCAGAGCTCTGCAGTATGGAAACACCTAGAAATCCAAGCTCACTGTCAGCTCATTTCCTGTCCTCTTGCCTCTTTGAAAGCATGATGTGCCTCAGGGCTCCTCTTGCCTCTTTGGAAGCATGATGTGCCCCAGGGCTCCGGAAGTGTGCTTATTATCTGTTTCTTCTTGCAGAGTACAAGCTGCACACCCCCTTAGGCTATTAGAATCAGAGCCAATAGCAAAGCCCCTTTTCAAAGTGCAGTTTCGGTTGCTGATTTTTTTTTTTTTTAGATTTATTTATTATTATACATACGTTCACTTTAGCTGACTTCAGATGCACCAGAAGATAGCATCAGATCTCATTATGGGTGGCTGTGAGTCACCATATGGTTGCTGGGATTTGAACTCAGGACCTTCGGAAGAGCAGTCAATGTGCTTACCCACTGAGCCATCTCACCAGTCCCGGTGGCTGATTTTTACTGTGGCAAACACAAGTCAGTGAGAGCATGGCCAGGGCTAACCCTGCCCCATGGAAGTACAAAGGTTATTTTATTGACAGAAGAAGCAGAGGCCTATCCTTTGTGTTTTGTTTTAAGACAGTCACACTATGTATGCCTCGTATCCCTCACTTGTCTAGAACTCACTATATAGACCAGGTCAGCCCTGAGTGAGTCTCTTCCCTCTGCCTCCCAAGTGCTGGGGATTCAGGCATGCGCCACCATGCCTGGCTGAGGTATACTTTTGTTTGTATAAGAAAAGGTACAGAACGATGAAGTTGTGTTTCCTAATCTAGAGTAAAGTTTACCTAAACATTGATTTCAACAGAAAAGTCTGATTTAAAATGTTGCTTTTTTTTTTTACATTTATGTATTTATTGTGTTTATCTAATATGTGTACGGGCATGAGCAGATTGACTTGTTGATTTTATCTACCGTATGGGTTCTGGGGTTCAAACCCAGGTCATCAGACTTCATGACAAGTGCCTTTACCTGCTGAGCCATCCAAGGCGTCTCATGTAGCTCAGGCTGGCCTTGAATTCACCATGTAGCTGAGAATGACCTTCAAATCCTAACCCCTTGAACAAATCACACTAGTGTCTCTGGTGGCACACACCTTTGTCCCAGCACAGGAGAGGCAGATACAGGTGGATCTCTGAGTTTGAGACCAGCCAGGACTGTATGTGAGAACCTATGAAACAAATCAAAACAAGACAAAACAAAAGTTGTCAATGAACGTGGTAGCTCTCTCCTTGAATTCCAACATTTGGGAGGCAGAGGAAAGATCGACATGCAATTAGCCAGCCTTGATGATAGTGTGAGACCGTTTCCCCAAATGTACACTATAAAATATAATTCAGTAGTGAAAATACTGAGCCAGGCACAGTGGTCCATGCTTCTAACCCCAACACTTGGGAGGTTGGGGAAGGAGGATCATAACTTCAAGGCCAGAATGGACTACATAATCTCAAAAAAGTCTCAAAATTATTGCGCACACGCATCCGCGCACATGTACACACACACACACACACACACACACACACACACACACGTATGTATTGATATAAATTTATAATGTCAATTTGTTAACTTATACTTCCCGAGTTAGAATATACTCTCTCCATATATGAGTTTTCCTTAAAATGACAAAACAACCACACACACACACACACACACACACACACACACACATACACATATCACACACACACACACACACACACACACACACACACACACACACACACACACACTAGTTTCTGCTTCCCAATCCTGGGAGGTTTCAGGAGTCCCCTAAACCCTGCTGTGAACCTTAGGCAGTGAGCCCAAATCCTTCTTCTCTAAGAAAAACATCTTGTATCTTTCCACTGTTCCTGCTTTAAGTGACCTGCAACGTGTTTAATCACTGTCAACTGACATTAGGCCTGCTGGGACTGCCTTGGGCCTGGACATTATGTGCAAGAGTCAGCATCTTCCCCGTCCAGGGACGGAGTCTGCATCTTTATTGAGGTGGTTTCTTAGGTCCCGCCAGCAAAGTTTTATAGTTTTCCTCATGTCAGTAGCTTAAACATTTTCATTTAGAGTGATTCCTGGGTATCAAATGTCTTTGGCATTTTGTGAATGAGAATTTTCTTTTATCACTTAAAAAAAAAAAAAAAAGAACAAAAAACTCTACTTACTACTGGCAATTTTTGTGTCTGGCCAAATTAGCAAACATTGATTGATTATAATTTTTAGGCTGAGTCTCTTTGGGATTATCTATGCAGCCAACTATGTAATCCCTAAATAATATGGTTTTAATTTTTCCCAATAGTTATACTTTCTGTAGCCGTCCGCATGGTGGAGTGAGGTGTCGCCGTGAGGATGCTGGCAGTTAGCATCACCCGCGGTCCTTGCTGTAGATTCCAAGAGGTTTTCTTATTGAATTAAGTTTGGGATTTTTGTTAGTTGTATGCTTTTAAAATCAGAAATACATTTTCAAAAGTTCACTTAGTTGTTGATGTTGTTGTTGTTGTTAATACAATAGATAATATAAAGAGATTTTTCTAAATGGAACCATCCTGATGGTTGAGCAATGAAGGTCACTTGACCATCGGGGATGATTCTCAAGGTACATCGCTGGGACTCCCGAGAACCTCCTGGCTAGGGAAGCAGGTAGGCCGTCTTCAGACCCCCATTCTCCTTCCTCTGCTCCAAATCCAATTCCACAGCCTGCCCTCAGCTCTGTAGCAGGCCACCTGCTGTGGCTTCCCCTTCCTCTCTGCCCCTGAGAGGACCATGTGACTCTCCTCCGGCCTTCCTCACCACCCCATCCCTTTGCCTTCAACTCCCACAAGCATCCCAGGGGAACCTGTGGGCCACAGTAGCCTAGGAAGCAGGTGAGCCAGTTTTCAGACCTTTACCTCCTCTCCTTCAGATCCAATCCCCTAGTGTCTTCCACAGCTCAATAGCAGACTTCAGGTTGTGGTCTTCCTCCGTCTCTGCCCCCATTCCCAAGGAAATCAGCAGACCCTGGAGGCACACTCTGTTTAACTCCCCCCATGAACCCTGTGCACGTCCTTCTAGACCATCACCCAAAGTGTCATCTCCCAATACCAAGAAACATCTTTTTTTTAAAAGCCCCAGTGGCAATACCTGACAGATCTGAACATGACTCCCTACCAGGCAACTCACGACAACCACACACCTAAAAACCAGAGAGGGCAACAGAAGCCAAGGAATGAACACTGATCCTAGAAGGACCAGACCAGATATCAGCACTAGGAATTACAATCATTCCAAACCCAGATGCCTCGATGCCAGCATAAAACACAACCAGTAACAGCCAGGGCAATGTGTCTACGCCAGAGCCCAGCAACGCTACTACAGTAGACCCCGAGAAAGGCCACACAGCTGAAGCACAGCACAGGGTCTTGAAAACAGCCTTTAAGAAAATGATGGAGGCCCTTAAAGAGGAAATGAATACATTCCTTAAAGAAATCTGTGAAGACACAAACAGTGGAAGGAAATGAATAAGAGTTCAAGACCTGAAAGTGGAAATAGAATTAAAAAAAAAAATACATTGAGGGAAAGCTGGAAATAAAAAATGTAAAGACTCGAGCAAAATTGTCAGAGGCAAGCCTCATCAGCAGAATGCAAGAGAGAATCTCAGGCTTAGAGGACATGATAGAAGAAATGGATACCTTGGTCAAAGAATATGTTAACTCTAAAAGAATCCAGGCATGGCCAGGCAGTGGTGGTGCAACCCTTTAATCCCAGGGCTCTCGGGAGGCAGAGGCAGGGGGATCTCTGTGAGTTGGAAGTTAGCCTGGTCTATAGAGTAAGTTCCAGGACAGCCAGGGTTACACAGAGAAGCCCTGCCTCAAAAACAAACAAACAAACAAACAAACAAACAAAGGAGTTACAGAGACAAAATATGGAGTAGAGACTGAAGAAATGACCATCTAGAGACTGACTCACCTGGAGATCCATCCCATTTACAATCACCAAACCCAGACACTGTTGTGGATGCCAACAAGTGCTTGCTGACAGGAGCCTGATATAGCTCTCTCCTGAGAGGCTTTGCCAGTGCCTCACAAATACAGAGGTAGATGCTCACAGCCATCCATTGGACAGAGCACAGGGTCCCCAATGAAGGAGCTAGAGAAAGAACCTAAGGAGCTGAAGGGGTTTGCAACCTCATAGGAGGAACAACAATATGAACTAGCCAGTACCCCCAGAGCTCCCAGGGACTAAGTCACCAACCAAAGAGCACACATGGTGGGACTCATGGCTCCAGCTGCATATGCAGCAGAGGATGGCCTAGTCAGTCATCAATGAGAGGAGAGGCCCTTTGTCCTGTTAAGGCTCTATGCTCCAGTGTAGGAGAATGCCAGGGCCAGGAAGCAGAGGTGGGTGGGTTGGTGAGCAGGGAAAGGAGGGAGGGGATAGGGGGAGGGTGTTTTTCGGAGGGGAAACCAGGAAAGGGGATAACATTTGAAATGTAAATAAAGAAAATATCTAATAAAAACAAAAACAAACAAACAAAAAATTATGGCACAAAAAACCCAGGAAATCATTAAAAAGGCCAAATATACAAATAACAGGAATAGAAGGAGGAAAAAAAAACACCCAAGTCAAAGGCACAGAAACTATTTTCAACAGAATCACAGACAAGCATTTCTTAGCCTTCTAAGGACATGCCTGTCAAGGTACAGGAAGCACACAGAACACCAAATTGAATGGACCAGAAAAGAAACTCCTCTCAGCACGTAATAATCAAAACACTAAACATTCAGCGCAAAGAAGGAGTAGTAAAAGATTCAAGGAAAAGACCAAACACATAAAGGGCAGAGCCATTCTGCTAACATCTGACTTCTCAATGGAGACTCTAAAAGCCAGAAGGGCCTGAAAAGATGTTCTACACACTCTAAGAGACCACATGGACTGCTATACCCAACAAAACTTGCAGTCACAATAAATGGAGAAAATAAGACACTTCATGATAAAACCAAATTTAAGCAGTATCTAATTACAAATCCAGGCCCACGGAAGGAAAACTCCACCTTAAAAAGGTTAACCAACCCCCTCGAAACCACAAGGAATAATCACAGACCAGCAAATTGGCAGTAGGGGACATCACCACCACAAAATAATGGAAATCAACAAACACTGTTTATTGAGAATTCTCAACATCAATGATCTGGATTCCCCAATAAAAAAACACAGACTAACAATAGGAACCATCCTCCTGCTGCATCCAAGAAACACACCTTAACATCAAGGAGAGACATAACCCTGGGGCGAAAGGATTTTAAAAATGATATTCAAATAAGAAAGGCATACTAAACAGCTGGTGTAACCACTTTAATGTCTGACAAAATAGGCTTCAAACCAAAACTAATCAGAAGAGACAGGGAAGGAAACTACATACACAGCACAGGAAAAACCCACCAAGATGACACTTCAATTCTTAACATCTATGCTATAGCAAATACAAGGGCAACTGAATACTAAAAAGAAACATTAATACAGCTTAAATCACAAATTGAACTTTACACACTGATAGGGGGAGACTTTACCCTACTCTCACCAAATGGACCTAACAGCTATCTACAGAACATTCCACCCAAACACAGAATATACCTTCTCAGAACCTCACAGAACTTTTTCCAAAACTTGGTCACAAAACAAGTTTCAACAGATACAAGAAAATTGAGATAACCCCCTGCATCCCATCTGACCACCACGGATTAGAGCTGGATTTCATCAACAACAGAAAGCTTACCATCTCATGGAAACTGAACAAAATTAGGAAAGAAATGAAAGACTTTGGAGAAGTAAATGAAAATGAACACACACCATACACACACAAACTTAAGGGGCAAGGGTGGGTCAGAGGCAAGCTGATATCACAAAGGGCTTGCATTTAAGGGCAGGGAGACCCTCATACTAGCAATTTAATAGCACACCTGAAAGTTCTAGAACAAAAAGAAGAAATAACACTCAAAAGGAGTAGAAGGCAAGAAATAATCAAACTCAGGGCTGAACGGTAAAACCAACCAACCAAACAAACAAACAAACAAACAAAACCCAAACAAATTTAAGAAAGAACAATGAAACAAACAAACAAACAAAAAATCATTAAGTTGACAAATCCTTAGCCAAATTAACTAAAAGGTGGAGTGAGAAAACTCCAAGTTTAAGTTAGAGATGAAAAAGAGGGGCGTAGGGCTGGGGAGATGGCTCAGAAGTTAAGAGCACCTGAGTTCAATTCCCAGCAACCACATGGTGGCTCACAATCATCTGTAATGGGATCTGATGCCCTCTTCTGGTGTGTCTGAAGACAGCTACAGTATACTCGCATAAATAAACAAATAAATAAATAAATAAATCTGAAGGAGGAAGAGGAAGAAGAGGAAGAAGAGGAGGAAGAGGAGAGGGATAAGAAGAAAAGAAAAATAGAAAAAAAGAAAGAAGGGGCCATAAAACAACAGGCACTGAGGAAGTTCTCTCCTATCAGAAGATTCTAGCCTACCTAAGGATGACATAAAATTAGCCAGCTCAGACTGTTTTCATGATAACCTGGAAATCAAGGTCCATTTCCCACCATGGAATGCTGAGAGACTACTGGGTGCTACTGCACCCAGCCAAGCACTTGCATCTAGTTATAAATCGCCTGCGGTGGGGCATAAGGCTGAACGCACGCAGTAGACCGTGGAGATGATCCCTTACCACTGAAACAGAGGACTGTATTTATAACAAGCAGATTGTTAGCCGGGATCCCTTTGGAGGTCCCCGGACACTGAAAACATAAAAGTGCATTCTTTGTAAGCGGAAGCATATTTTCTGTCCTAACAGCTTAGATGAGTGTGATTTGATTTTCCTTCAGTCTAATGAAGCTGAGGTTTCTAAATACGGAGAAGTTTGTGGTTGCTAAGGACTCCTACTAAGTCTTCATGTCTTCGCTGCTTTGTTCAGAGGAATGTATCTGCAAACGTTCTGAAATTACCTGTGTGAAAACAGAGTAGGAAGGGGCAGTGGAGACTCCCGTTGTAGAATCTGTCCGGTAAGCATTCAGAGACTCCGAAGAAACTTTTTTTATTGAAAAGAAAATCACCCAGTTCAGTCATCTATCAAGAACAGGGAAGTGGCCCTCAGGTGCCAGCTGTCCTCCTACTTCAAAGCTAATGTCCAGGCACACAGGAAGAATCCAGAGCCACTCTCCCTCCCTTTCAAAGAGGCGGGGCTTGAGAGTTAGTCTGGACCGCAGGTGCTTACTAATGACCACTTTGTGGCAGCTAAACCAGAGGCCAGACAGCAGCTCGGAGAGTCTGACCACACCTCAGGAAAACGGCTGTGCCACAGGATGGAAACACACGCGCATCTCTACAGGGAGCAGAGCTCCGCAGGACCTCATGTGAGTAACTCCTAGGTCCCCTAGAGCACCGTGCCTTTGCAGTCAGAGACAAATGTCGTCAAAAGCAGGAAGGCAGCTTAGTTTTAAATCTGTTCCATCTGCTATTTCTTAAACGTCTTTCCTCTTGCTCATTCTGGCCCGTCGCTGTACGGTTAGTCACTGCACAGCGTTGGGTAGTCTCGCTGTCATCATCCTGAGCTCTTCGAGTTTCCAAACGGAATGGTTTAAAAACAAACCCTTTCCTCTCCAGTTCTTTGGCTCTCGTCAGATGAGAAGGGGGTTTGGTTTTGCTTTTTTAATTCATCACTTCATTAATACCATTTCTTTCCAAAAGGTACAGTGTCTGCTGTAACTTCATTTTGCTTTTGGGACATGACACATAGACCTGTCTTAAATGATACCCGCCTCGGCTGAGTTAGTGAATGACCATATTGGGGGGTGGGGGGGTAGGGGGGTGGGGGGGTGGGGGGGCTGTTTCTCTGTGTTGATTAGTATCTAAGTCAAAATTGCCATGTTTATTAATGTTTAGATCACCACACCATATAGTATATTAATATGTGGTAGATTTAAGCTAAACTTTGACTGAAGTATACCGGCAGCTCTATGCTCCAGGGCAGCAGCAGCACACTTAAATCGGATGTTTCAGTGTGACTGATGATCATCCACAGTTAAGGAACGCTTCTAAGAACTTGTCAGGGGAAGGCAAGAGCCGGGCAGGCACAGGAGGAAGAGGAAGGAAGAGAGTGTGGGAGGGGGTGGGCCAGCTGGAAAGAGTGCTCTTTATGAAGCTTGTTACTCTGTCTATGAATAAGTGCCAGTTTTGTTTTGTCTTGTCTTGTTCTGGAAGTAAAGAAATCAGAAAAAAAAGTTTTTCAAAAGAACTTTTTAGTTAGGTGGTGCGGTTCATTCCCGTATCGTCTTAGGTCAGTGGTGTCGTGGTGAGCGCAGCTGCCTTCCCTCCCAGTCTACAGCTAGCTGTATCACCGAGGCCCAATTTCTATTTGCCTTTGGTGAAAATGTATTATTTTTATTGTTTAGCAGTTAAATTCAAGTTTAGACTTTTTGAGCTTCCGGCTAAAACTAAGCTGTTGATCCCCCCCACCCCCGCCCCTTGGGGCCTCTGTGAGGTCTAGCGTGCGAAGGTACTTACGAGGACAAAAGTCACTTCTGAGCAATTGCTCTGCATATTTTTAAGTCTCCTAAAGTTTTATGGCCTACAGAATATGAGAGATAAAGGACAGAGAGGAACCTAATGTGTCCCTCAGGTTATTGGATAGACTATAATGCTGTCTACCGGGAGCTTTGGTTGAGGCGAACGCCCAGGTTTATGAGGTCAAAGAGATCTTTATTTGGGCCAGTTTGACTTAAGGTGTCGTATAAACATCTGGTTAATGAGTGAGTCTGGAGGAGTCTGGAGGAGGAAGCCCCAGATCAACTTTCAGATTTGGAATAATTTTAAATGATGGCTAAGCCACTCAGGCAGATGAGGTCAAGCCTGAATATTAAATTGACGTGTCTAGGAAACTAGATACATAATCCTGGGAGCCAACTTTTGCCCAGGATTTAAGGCAGTGTAGTGGCCAGAGGTTGGAGAGATAGATGGGCAGGCAAGGGTCCTGGAAGCCCAGGAAGTGGAATGTGTTCAGAGTGAGGCAGAGGTTTAGGTGTCGTGGTTTTCAGACTCCAGCACTTAGGAGGTAGAGGCAGGAGGATTGGCGTTTAAGTCATCCGTGACTCCGTAGTGAGTTTCAGGCCTCTATGGCACTCTGTCTTAAAAAGGAAAAAAAAAAAGTTCCATAAACTGTAATGTAAAGAAAATGTCAAACGAAGAGACGCTAGAGGGAAGAGAAAGCAGGTGCTTGGGCTGGCAGAAGGAGCGAGCATGGGTTAGAAAGAGGCTCATGTCCTTCACAGAGTTGAGGCATCCATTTTCACAAAACTTTCCACCTTATTTAATTCAATTTCATAATGTTTGAGTCTAGTTGTCTGGGGCCCAGACAGTAAAATATGTAACAAATATCAACAGTCAACCTTTGGTATCTACAGAAGGATTGGTTCCAGAAAGCCTCAAGGGTATCAAAAACCTGTGGATATTTAAGTCCCTTTCAGAAAACGAGGATATTTTTACATAGCGATAAGCTCCACACATGTCCTGTATAATTAAGTCTCCTCTAAGTCATTCACAACACGCAGTACAATGGAAATACCATGTAATTGTTATGTTGAGTTATCTAACAAACAAGGAAAGAAGCCATGCGATTCAGTACAAACACATCCATTCTGAATATTCTTACTGATAACGCTTTAAATCCATGGATGTGGAACTTACAGTATGGAAACCTATTTTATTAAAAGAGTTGACCACAAGTAACACTAAGTAGGAGTCAGGAGAAAGAACAGGGATGGTATAAAGTACCTGCAGGGGAGATGCCATGGTGGTGAAGGCGGCTTTCCCAGAACGAGGCTTGCTCATTACACTCCAAGATTTCCCCAAATGTGGGAAACTTGACTGGAAAAAAAAAAAAAACAATAACAAACAAAACCAAAAACCGCAGAAAGATAGTGGTGCCTTGGACTAAGAGTAAACAGTATCTTTAAAAAAAAAACAAAAAACAAAAAAACAAAAACAATTTCCCTACACTGGGGCATTGAACACCCTCAGGCCTGAGAACAAGTCTGTATTTCTCACCTATGCTTTCCTCTACATCCTCAACCTCATGAAAATGTCCTAAGATTCCACAGACTCATCAAATCCAGAGTTAGAGCACCCACCATGTTCCCGTCTACAGTCCCCCCATCCGTCTCTCCTCGGGCTCAGGTATTGAAGCAGAAACGTTGGTCCCTCACTTTGGTTTCTACCGTCTGCTTCTATCTGTTCTGTCTCCACATTCTCTTGAGTCCATCGTCAGGATTCACCTTTCCCTCTCTCTCCTCTTTCCTTCCCACTTCCTGCTCTCCCGAGTTAGGATCTCACGGTATACCGGAACTCACCGCAATCTCCCTGCGTCAGTTTCTCCAGGGCTGGCAATCACAGCATGGGACATCATGTCTGGCAGGATCCTCTTTCTTAATTCCTGATACCATCACTTGGAAGTATTATTTTCCTCTAGTCCCTCCTGGTCCCAACCCACCACCCATAATTCCAAATGCCATCTCCAATTCAGAGAGGAGCATGTCTGACTTTCTTAATGTGATACCATGCATGGCCCTTGCTGACCTGGCCTTTCATGCATACAGCAAAGTTACCTATCTTACAGCAATACTGGATTCCTCCTTGTTCTTCCAGCTTATTACTATTTTTCATACTTGATCATTATAAAAGCTCGGTAATGAAGAGTATTGTGGGGCCAGCGTGATGGCTTAGCAGGTAAAAGTACTTGCTGTATAAGCCTAACAACCTGAGTTTGATTCCCCAGATCTCTCAAATTCCCAAATCAATTTGATCAATTGAATCAATTCCCAAAAACTGTCCTCTGACTTCTACATGTGTGTCATAGCATGTGTGCGTGCACACATACACGTGCACACACCATGACGATAATTTTTATTTTTTAGGACAGGTTACTTAAACCTAGGTGATGGAGGATGACCAATGAGAAGGGTTGATTACAGAGTGAGGTGGACCGTGAGGGGAACCAGAGATGGCCAGGACCACCCGTAACTGACACAGTCTTTACTGCCCATGTTTCTTACATAAGTACTGGTTCCGGGAACTATCAGAGAGAAGCTTACAGAGCTAGCTTAAAGGAATTTAAAATCTGATTAAAGAACTATGTCATGGGTTCACAGAATGCTAACTGTAATGTTTGTTATCACAGTTATAAACGTATCTATTGGGTCCCCAATGAAGGAGCTAGAGAAAGAACCCAAGGAGCTGAAGGGGTCTGCAGCCCTATAGGAGGAGGAACAACAATATGAACTAGCCAATACCCCTAGAGCTCCCTGGGACTAAACCAGTCAAAGAAATCACATGGTGGGTGTCTCTAGCTGCATATATAGTAGAGGATGGTCTAGTCGGCCATCAATGGGAGGAGAGCCCTTGGTCTTGTGAAGGTTCTATGCCCCAGTGTAGGGGATGCCAGGGCCAGGAAGCAGGAGTGGGTGGGTTGGGGAGCAAGGTGAGGGGGGAGGGGAAAGGGGATTTTTGGAGAGGAAACTGAGCAAGGGATAACATTTGAAATGTAAATAAAGAAAATATCTAATTAAAAAAAAAGTATCCATTTAAAAACACCCAGTAGCTAACAAACATGAAATGGGCACTCAAGCCAAGTGCTAAAGAAATTCAGTGGAGGGAGGATTGTCTTTGCATGGAGAATTCAGATTAGGTTTCAGAACATATAGGATTTGAAATTCAAGTAAGGCACAAGAAGCAAGGACAAGGCTCAGTCTTGCCAACGTTCAACACAAACATGGGAAGCAACAAAGAAAGTGTTCAGGACAGAGGAACCGAGGCTGGGCATGGAGCTCAGTCAGTAGAGTGCTTGTCTAGCGTTCACAAAGGCCAGTGAGTGCTCAGTCCCTAGCAACACATTAACCTGAGCATGGGGAAGCACCCCTGTAATTCCCAGCAGTGGGGAGATGAGGCAGGGGGATTACATTTTCAAAGTTGTCCTCTGATATCAGGTGAGCATGAGGCTAGCCTGGGATCCATGGAATGCTAGAGAGAGGAAGGAGGAGAGGAGAGTGGAAGGGGAGAGGGCAAGAGAGGGAAGGGGAGGGGAGGGGAAGCGAGGGGAGGAGAGGGGGAGAGAAAAGGAGAAAAGGGGAGAGGAGAGGAGACATGAAGGAAGGGGAGGGGAAGGGAGGGGAGGGGAAGGGGAGGAGATGCTGTATACAAGGCTTTATCTACATGGAACTCAAAATGGAAAGCTTAAGAATAAAAAGCCGGGCGTGGTAGCGCACACCTTTAATCCCACCAGAGGCAGGAGGATTTCTGAGTTCGAGGCCAGCCTGGTCTACAAAGTGAGTTCCAGGACAGCCAGGGCTATACAGAGAAACCCTGTCTCAAAAAAAAAAAAAGAATAAAAGCAGCTCTGAAGACAGAGTATAGAGAAGACCATGGAAGAGTAGAGGTACAGGACAAGAGGTAAAGAGGAGGAAGAAAAGAGATGAAAAAAAAAATGATTGGAAACACAGAACTGATGCTATCCCAGGAGGGCATGGAAGACACAGAAGAGTGAGGTTGAGGCCTGTGTTCATGCCAAGGCTTTAGAGATGTTAGCTGGCATATTGGGTATGCCTTAATCTTTCAGGAAGCATTGTTTCATTTAAGATGGAGTCTTAACGATATGGCCCGGGTGAGTCTCCTGGACTCAGGGGTTCCTCCAGGAACCAGTTTCATGCAGATATTAAACAGCCCACTTGAACCATTAGGCACGGTATCACATTCTTGTGATCCCAGCATCCAAGGACAGAGGTGAAGGGCTGCAAGTTTGATGGCGATTTGGGTAACAGAGTTGAGGTCAACCAGGACTACACAGCAAGACCCATACAGCCACTCCATCATCCTTATCTGTATGTTTACTAACAAATGTGGCTTGGACACTCCAGTCGTACAATGGATTAACATGTGGCATTTATACAACAAACACGGTGAGTCCTCGACCAGGAGTTGTGGACCAACAGCAGATTATTTTCTTAGCCTCTGTCAGGAACTCATGAAGTTTCTCTGGAAGTTTGTTGCTGGTTAAGTGTTGACTATAGCTAAGTACCAGGAAGTTCAATGGAACAAACTTATATAACTTTCAGTGAGACGTTATTTTAGAGAACAATTATGTTGACCCAACTTTTTATTGCAGAGAAAAAGTTAAAGGCAAACTAGTCCCCCCGACCCCACCCCCAACACACACACACTTTTCCAGAAATTGTGCCAGTTTCTGAACTTTTATAGCCAGGGGTGGCTGAGTGCTTCCTGGCTTTCATTACTTCTCTAACTTCTAGATGGTAAAACAGTTTGTCTTCCTAGTCCACGGTGAAAGCAACATTTTAAAACCCCCCAAAAGAAGACTGCTCTACAGAAACAGCAGCATTGCACTTTGGCATGTCTTCTGTATTATGCATGTCTCTTCTGTAGTGGGCAGTACTAGCACAGAGTCACCTTGTCATCACAGACCGCTGAAGAGCATGCCGACTAGTAACTGCAGCTAGGAAGAATCATTCAGGGGCTCTGAAATACAAATTTCAAAAAGGCTCCCCTTGCTGCTAGTACCTTAACTAGTCTGTTGTCAACCTATCTTTTAACCTTAAACTGAAGTTGACTCATACACTTTTGGATGTTTCTGCATTCTTTCAGCCAATGTAATCTTGTGTGTGTGTGTGTGTGTGTGTGTGTGTGTGTGTGTGTGTGTGTGTAAAGGCTCGATTGCGCATTGTCTGTAACTGTGTCTAGAGGTCAGAGGTCACTCTCTAGTGCTGTCCACCTTGTTCCACTTTGTTTTAAGCAGCCTCTGACTGATCTGGATCTCCCCAGAGAAGGCTACATGGTCAGACAATGCAATCACAATCCTTATGGTTTTCCTAGGGCAAAAAAACTCGCTTCCCTGTGTAAGGCAGCCACATAAGGTAAACTTAGTGCGGTAGGAGACATTCTGTGCTCGGAGTGCTGCAGGAACCTTTCTAGAACAAGCACCCTGACAGCAGTGAGAGCAGAGGAGGGAGGTGTCATGGTGGACTGAAGCCAGGGTGGCTCCTGAAAGGCCAAGGACTGGCTTCTGCTTGTGTTCTCATTTTATACTGAAATGCCACAAGCTGAAGTGATCGAGCAAGATTGGTCAGGTGAAGAGCAACCGACCCACTGTTCCAGGTCACCAGGGAAGCCATGCTTGGTGATAAACCGCACAAACAGTGCTGTAAGTGGTTCTCTAAATACATCAACAAATCAGCTTCTACTATTTGGTCTTTTTGTATCTTATTCTATTTCATGAGGAGGTTAGAAGCAACAGAGTGGAGAACATGCTTTTCCCTACACACTCTAGACCCCCTGTCAGTCAACAGGATGTTTACTGTGTGTGAATATCCGGATGGTCATAGTCTTTGGTTGCTCACTGTACCCCAGGCTGGACCCAAACCCATGTTGATTCTTCCTGAGGGCTGGGATTCCAAATAGGCCTAAGCCACCATGTCCAGCTGATTTGATTCTCTCTGTCTCTGTCTCTGTCTCTCTCTCTCTCTCTCTCTCTCTCTCTCTCTCTCTTTCTCTCTCTCGATTGTCTTTTTATCTTTTTCATGACTCAAAGCAGAGACAGAGAATATATATGCTGCCATCTCTGGCTCCCTTTGGGCCCCTTCCAATCAACATGGCAGACACACAATGCTCTTTCCAGCCTCATTTGTACTCAGTCCTGGGTCACGGGCAACATAATTCTCCAGGCAGCCATCCCTCATCCCCAGTGACTTGGAGTTGGAGACTAACATAATGAATTTGGGGGTTCTCCCCGACTTTGAGCTTTGTTGTATCTTTTGGTTGCATGGTAGCAAGGGAAAGGCATCTGAAGAAAAAGAGGATTTATTGTAATGATAAAAATGGATCGACAGCAGAGCCAAGACAATGGTAGAGTGGCCGAAGACTAGCATTGCAAAGAAACAGAAAATGGGGGAACTAAATCCAACATCTAAATAGACTGAAGCCAGAAAGTTGGTCAGGATCCTAGATAAGCCAGACACTGGATTCTCTCCTCATGCTCCACCTGCCTGCCTCTGATGTAACATCTGTGACTGTGGGTATTTTATTTGTGGCTATTGTGAACCATGGTGTTTCCCTGATTTCCTGCTCAGCCCATTCATCATTTTTATAAAGGAGGGCTACTGACTCTTTAAAATTAATTTTGTATCCAGCCACTTTGCTGAGGGTTCTGAGGGGAGTTCAGTAGAATTTTGGGGGTCACTCATACCATCATATCACCTGCAAGTAGTGATGCCTTGATTTCTTCTTTTCTAATTTGTATCCCCTCAATCCCCTTCAGTTCTCCTGTTGTTGCTCTGGCTAGAACTTCAAGTACTGTATTGTATAGACATGGAGAGAGCAGACAGCCTTGTCTTGTTCCTGATTTTAGTGGAATTGTTTTTAATTTCTCTTCATTTAATGTGATCTTGCCTATATGCTTGCTGTAAATTGCCTTTATTATGTTTAGGTCCCTTTTATCCCTAATCTCTTTAAGTCTTTTTTTTCACTAAGGGGTGTTGGATTTTGTCCAAGGTATTTTCAGCATCTAATGAGATGATCATGAGTTTTTTTTTTTTTCTTTCAGTTTGTTTGTATGATAGATTGCATTGACAGATTTTTGTATTGAACAATCCTTGCATGTCTAGGATGAAACTTACTTGATTATGATAGATAATCTTTTTGATGTGTTGTTGGATTCAATTTGCAAGTAGTTTATTGAGTATTTTTGTATCAATGTTCATGAGAAAAATTTGTCTATAATTCTCTCTGTTGAATCTTTGTGTGGTTTTTGTATCAAAGTGACTGTGGCCTCATGCAATGAAATTGGCAATGTTCCTTCTGTTTCTATTTTGTGGAGTAATTTGAGGAGTATTGGTGTTAGCTCTTCTTGGAAAATCTGTTAGAATTCAGCACTAAAACCATCTGGCTCTGGTCAATTTTTTTTGGAAGATTTTGAATGACTACTTCTACTTCACTAGTTGTTATAGGTCTATTTAAATTGTTTGTGTGATCTTGATTTAACTTTGAGAAGTGGTATCTATAGAGAAAATTGTCCATTTCGTTCAGATTTTTTCAATTTTGTGGAGTAAAGGTTTTTAAAGTATGACCTAATGATTCTTTGGATGCCCTTGGTGTCTGTTGTTTTGTCCCCCTTTTTATTTCTGATTTTTATTTTTAAATTTCATGATAAATAAAAATAAAAATTAAGCCGGGCGTGGTGGCGCACGCCTTTAATCCCAGCACTTGGGAGGCAGAGGCAGGCGGATTTCTGAATTCGAGGCCAGCCTGGTCTACAAAGTGAGTTCCAGGACAGCCAGGGCTACACAGAGAAACCCTGTCTCGAAAAACCAAAATAATAATAATAATAATAATAATAATAATAAAAATTAAATATTTTATCCTAAATTTTTTTTAGTATATTTTATTTATGTGTGTTCACATGTGAACATGTGTCACAGTGTTCAGAGAATGACCTTGGGAATCAGTTTTCTCTCTCCACAACCATGTGGGGCCTGGGGATCAGATCGGGCTTGGTTGCAAGTGCCTTTACTTACCTGCTTAGCCACCTTGCCTGTCAAACTGTGTGTGTGTGCATGTAAGGTGTGTGACTTGTGTGTATGTGTGTGTTGTTTTGTCTTTTTCATGAGACAAGGTCTCTCTGTATAACCCAGACTGACTTCAAACATATCACTCATCCTGCCTCAGCCTCTCAAGTGCTAGGCTGACAGCATGAGCCACCACGCCCAGCTAAACATTGTTCTTGAAGTTAGTGTGTCTAACTTTCTTTCCACACTGCCAATGTAATGATGTAGCATGTAACTTTAAAAGCCAGATACCTTTCTTGAACATCTTTCATGACTCTATACCCCTCATGGCAGGCTGAATAAATGGCTTTTTGAAATGTCCATACCCCTTCTTTTGGAGACAGATTGTGCAGATGTGATCAAGTATTTTGTGCCCGGAAGATTATTCTGCGCTACTAGTTAGGCACAGATTGAGTATTCTAAGGGTCTCTGTAAGTGAAAGGAAGGCAGGAGAGGCATAGCCGGGAAGTCTTGCTGTGAGAAAGTTCACAAGCCAAGGAGTGTCGTCAGTCTCCACGAGGAAATGACTTCTCTCCTTCAGTCTCCAAAGAGCAGATACCCTGCTACTGCCTGTATGTTGGTTCCCCCAAATTCTGTGCTAACCCCCCGACCTCCAGAAGCGTAAGCTTTGGAAGATAAAAGAGCACTAGCACTTTGTTATATCAGTGCTAGGAAGCTATAAATAAAGTCATTCTTTATTTCTTCCTCATAACCAGTCAATAATAAGTCTCATCAGTTTGCCATCCAGATGAATTCCATATCTACTTCAGTGGAATTGTCACTGGAACCAACTCTTGACTCTCAAGAAATCTATTCAAATCCATTCTCCACGTGGCAGCCCACATGGTATTTAGAAAAAGCGTATGATGTGAAATGCATTGGAAATTGACATGTTAGCAGAGCAGACATGAATGGTGACTTGGTCAACTTACAAATTGATGGTTGCTCTGATCTCAGACAAAAAGGTAAACAATGTCACCTCAGTGTACAAAACCACTCATTGTCTGTCCTTCCAGGATGAGGTGACCCTTGCAGGATCCAATATGGCTACACTAATGCCATGTAAGCCAGAGCTTCATCCTTGACTGAGATAGACCACAAGCTGTAAAAGTCTGATGGGGTTCACATTTAGCTTATAGCAAGAACCCCCAATGGATTGCTAGATTGTTTAAATGGTGTCACTTAGTCATGCTGTTGGGTTGAGCCTCTGGAAGCTGAGCAGGAGGACTGACATGGGCTTGAGACCAGACTGGGCTACACAGACAATCCCATGCCAGTTTCAGCTAGGTACAGTGTAAGATCCTGTCTCGAAAAATGTTAAAAAGTAGATTTGAAAGTTTCACTTGTGCTGGGCGGTGGTGGCACACGCCTTTAATCCCAGCACTTGGGAGGCAGAGGCAGGTGGATTTCTGAGTTCGAGGCCAGCCTGGTCTACAAAGTGAGTTCCAGGACAGCCAAGGCTACACAGAGAAACCCTGTCTCAAAAAAAACCAAAAAAAAAAAAAAAAGTTTCACATGTGGCTTTTTGTTGTTGTTTGAGACACAGGTGCAGCTCTCTTGTTCAGAATACTGTCTAGCTTCTAATTCTTTTGCACCTAGCTGTGGGAAATGTCACCCATGTCAGGAGGCTCACCACCACCTCTAACTCCAGTTCCAGGGTATCTGTCACCCTCTTCTAGACTCTGACATGTGCACTCTAATGTGTACATACCCTCCCACCATATACATAATAAAAATAAAATCTTAAAAAAAAAACAAAAAACAACCTTCTTCAGGAGCTAGCCACACAGACCCCTTCCCACCTTCCTGGGTCTTGGATCTGCAAATAGTCTGGCAGATATTCTAGAGATGTCTGTGTACCTCAATCTATCAGACTATTGAAACTATGGACTAAACAAAACAAAACAAAACAATAACAAAAAACACCTGAAATTTCCCCCAAGAATCTTATTTTCAGAGAAGGAAAAGACCAAATTCTGGTGCTGAAAAGAGACGTCACAAGGGACTGACAATTTGTTACTGCCACTTTGTTGGGGGAAGTTAGAGTCCAGACAGTGACGGGTGGGCTACAGCTTGACCTGGACCGCTTAGATGTGCACATCTCCAACTCTACATATTTTAACCTAAAATCTGAGGTCCCCAAATGGACCCAGGGGATATGTCTTTGTTTATCTTTGTCCCTCTTCCCAACATGGCCACATTGAATTAACCTCCGCGTTGGTGTTTTTTTTTTTGTTTTGTTTTGTTTTTTTTTTGTTTTTCTTTTTTTACTAGTAACTCTATTCTCATTAACTATGGAGGACAGGTGACAGAATTTGGCTTCTAGGGCACAAACTGTGAGGCCCACATTCGGTCATAGAATTGCCTAGATCCCTGGAGTGACTGGCAACTAGTATGTATATTGACTAGTATGTATATTGTCACTCTGCACTCAGCCAGAGCCTCGTGGCAGGGGTGGCAAAGCTTAAATTCCAGGGTGCACTCTAGGACTACGGACAGAGTGGCCTTGGAGTTTGGTCCACGAGATGGCGCTCAGCTTGGGTGCAAAGCTAAAACAACCATCTCGTGGGAGAACTCGGGCTTAACTGTGGGTTCTGCCAGAGGAGAGAACACCCACAGAGGAGAATAAGGGTCAGCAAACCGAGTGGATGCCACTACCAGAGGTGACACGACAGCGGAAGGCGCGCCACACGACTAGCCAACAGAAATACGCCAAGGAAGGGCTGGGACCGGGAGGGGGCGGAGCCGGAGCCGGAGCCGGAGCCGGAGCGATCGACGGCTCGGCGCTCCGCGGGAGCCGGGGTGTGCGTTGCGAATGCAGGAGCAATGGCTGGGGCTGGATCGAGCGCCGAGTCGTCGAGCGGCGCCGGGTAGCGGAAGCCGCGGGGTGCGCTTGCTGGGGCCTGCCCTGTGGACCCGCTAGACGCGAGCCTGCTAAGTGCCGAGGTGGCGCCGGAGGGAACTAACCCGGCGGAGGCCACGAGTCAGTCGGTGACTCACGAGCATCCTGCCAGGCTCCGGCACCTCCGCTGCAGCTGTGGGCCTCGCGCTGGGCGCCCGGGTTCTGCGCGGCAGGGCGCCTCTCCCGCCCGGTGCGTTGCTCCGGCGTGGGATCCCGGAGCTGTCAGGCTCAGCGTGCGGGTGAATGGGGACCGGGGCTTGCAGAGGTAGGCCTGGCCAGGCTCCAGCCCATCCGTGCGGGCAGCAGGCGGCACGGCCCTGGGTCCCTGGGTGGAGGCGTGAGATAGCTGCAGGGGCCCTCCACTGCCTAGGTGGGGGAGAGGGTTTGCACCGAGGAACGTCTTGGAGGCTTGCCCAACTCTGACCGTCTGGACGCTGGGCTTCCTTGGAAATTTGATAGACGTTTACATCCCTCCTTGTAAAATTGTTAGAGCAAGGGATAGATCGGCTTTGCTCTCGATAGGAGGGGTGTGGCGGCGGGGAATGGTTGAACAGTAAAGATAAAGGTTTAGCCCGACTGTAGGGGCTCTGGAAGGAACATCAAACTGAATTATTATAGCTGGGCAGCAGGGTTCTGAGAACGCTATGCAGCCCTTCCCTTTTTATTGCGGTGAGTTCCATCCGCTCTGAGTGAAAGAAAGGAGTGTCTCAAGTTCTCCGGAAAGGTTTGCACCCGTGGATGTTTGTGGAGTGTACACACAAGGTAGAGGGTGTGTGCGGCAGTGACCTGCGTGTAGGAAGGTCATCTAGACTTGGGTTTGAATGGACGTTCTATCAGTCATTAACTAACTGTGATTTAGAGCAAGTGGATTTTTTTTTCTATATCACAGTGTCCCTGTCTGTATAGTAGAGAAAATGAGGATGGAATAATGCGTATAACGCCATGTTAGCCCGGTGCTGGTGGAAGCGCTTAGCCAATGTTTACTTTACTGTTGTTTCTCTGCTGGTGACTACTTGCACAAGTGTGCGTATACTTTCTCGTGGTTGGGACATTCACTCATCCTTTTGCAGCATTTATAAAAGCACAATTGAGTTGAATGTAGTTTGTGAGCATTGCCATTTCTCGGAGCCAGGGAGATTGCTGCTGCTGCTGCTGCTGCTGCTGCTGGTGTAGTGCTGAAAACTTGATTTGAGTTTGGGTGCTCCGAACCCAGTAAAACCGGTCCTATAATTCGAGCAGCTGTAATCCCAGCATTCCGGAAGCCTTGGGACCTTGGGAGTGGGCGGGGAGCCTGTCTCCAACAAGGTGAAAGTGTAGTGGAGAGCTGGTGAGGTTCTGTGAGACAGGCATAGAATTGATTGAGGACTCAAAGGCTGAGAAAGTGAAGTAAAAAGTTCTATTGAAGCAAGCTGACAGCTCCTGGTAGGATGGGATGGGTCCCGGACCTGGGAGTTCAGGCAGGTGGACTCTGGGTTGGGCATTTTATAAAACCCCTGCCTTCTCCCATTTCCCTAATTGTCTGGACCTCCGGTCCAAGCGTTTGCCCTGGGCGGCCTTTCCTTTCTGCTGTTTTTGTTTGGGTGTTTGCTGTTGTGTTTCACACACACACACACACACACACACACACACACACACACACACACGCCAAATCTTACAGAAGCGTGCCCCTGTGCTCCTTATCTGTCTGTACCCCATTTCTAACTCTCCAGTGGCCTGATACTGGAACTTGCCCTCTGGCCTCCCCTTTTACCCACGCAGCCAGCCATTTCACTGGCTCCCGTGCTCAAAACCCTTTGCATTTTGCAATGTTTGGGACCTCAGACTTTTGTATGGAGGTACACAGTATCCACTGACAAATATAGATACAGTTGATCGATTTTCATTTTTGTTTAACATTCCACTATGTAAAGCAGCAAGTTTTATCTTGCTTTGCATTGTACTTTATGAAACCTAAATTCCCTTTAAATGGTTTAAGTCCACTCTGTCACATTCTGCATCTCATGGTGACCATGAAGACGCTGCTCACTATCTGCACCATAAAATGTGTCTTTAGTGGTTCAAGTCTTTAATCCCTGTACTCAGGAAGCAGAGGCAGGCAGATCTCAGAGAGTTTGAGGCCAGCCTGGTCTGTGGGGAAAAAAAATCCCAGGACAGCTAAGGCTATATAGAGAGACCCTGTCTCAAAAATACAAAACAAAACAAAAACAAAAGTCCCTTTAGGAATATTTCATGCAGAACAAATAACAATTTGGTAAAGTTTCTGATTTTTGTTGCTCCTGTTTGTAAAAGCACAATGGTTGGGGTCTGTGTGTTCCAGGCCCTCTTCCCCAGTGTCAGATCCCAAATCAAGAATGAGACTATTCTCCGTGCCTGTTTCCATTTTCTGTGCAGAGTCCCTGAGATTCAGCCTGAGACTCAGGAAGTACTATACATTCAGGATTTCACTTTCATGGCTCTCATAACCCTTCACTTATTATATAAAGCTGATATTGTACCTTTGGTTTGATATTTCCATTGCCTTTACATTTTTCAATGTTCCTATTTAATTCAGAAACATAATATTTAAAAAATAAAGAATGTAACAACAGTTTGTAAAATGTTTTCAATTGCATAATATACATTATATATATATACATATATTTATAAATAAATATGTATATATAGGAAGATGGTGCATTCCTATAATTCCTGCATTCTGGAGGCTTAGACAAGAGGATTGTCCAGTTGGGAGCTTATGTAATGAGTGTCAGGCTAGGCCAGCCAGGGAGGACTATACACAGGGCTCAAAAAGCAAAGCAAAGCAAAGCAAAACAGAAGAACAAAAACAAAAACCCATAGATAAGCCCAAATAACAAATGGTAAGGATAAGGAGAGGAGAGAAAATGGAAAAGAAAAGAAAGTAAAGGAAACCAGACTGGTGCTGCGAGCCACTAGGAAGAGCTGCGTGGCTGAGAGAGAGTTCAGCTTGGCACACTCTGTTCTGAGGCGTGTGGTGACTTCTTCATCTCCTTATTCATCTGCTTATTTATTTATTGGAGCAGGGTCTTACTACAGGACTCTGGCTGGCCTGGAACTTGCATGTAGACCAGGATGGTCTGGAACTCCTAGAGATCCACCTGCCTCTGCCTCCTAAGTGCTGTGCTATACCATATCCAGTATGAAATAATCAGTTGTGTGTATATATCTTTATTTTTAAAATGTTTTTATTCTCTCAGACATTACTTTCCAGGGGCAGTTTTCCCTCCCTCTCCCCCCAGACCCACCCTCCTCTTCCTCTGAAATAACTAGTTTTTAAAATTCAAGAAATTCATAAGTGAAGAAGTTATCTAATAAATATTGGGAAAAAAAATTCAAGAAATACTCCTCTTAGTGGGGAGGAGGTATGGGATGGGGAGTGGTCTGGGGGCAGACCCAGAGGGGTATGAAGTCTGAACTGTAAAAAAGGATTAAATAATAAAAACAAATATTTTTTTTAAAAAAAGAAGTACTTCTCCTTAAAAGCCTCTAAGATTTATTTATTTTCCTAAAAAGCTTTGACTTAAAAAAACAAAAAGGACACTTGTGTTTTTATAGTTTATATCGCTGACTTACTTGGGTTAGGAGAGTAGTTCAGTATAACCTGGCAAACACAAGCCACCAGCAGATAGAAAGTTCACTGTTGTGTAAAATAAATAGAAACTGACCAGCTGTCAATCATTTGCTTTGCCTCACCCAGCTAATTAAACGTCACCAACAGTTCAGTCAGCCCACATTTGGTCAGCTGAGGGAGGATTCTGTGCTAGAACACTTAAGACAGTTGACATGGAAGAACAGTTTTGTCTTTAATTCAGGAGTCGTGCTTTGGCCTCTTTGCAGGACTCTCATTTGGCAACTTACGAGAACCTTTCATTGGGCAGAATCTGCCTTTACTGGTACTGTGCTTCATGCTGGGCCTGTTTGTGGGAGTTTGCATGGTCCGGGAGCTCTACACTGAAGGACGGGAACAGTTGTTTTAGATGAGGTACTCACTGCAGAAGGCTCCCGAAGGGATTCTCTAGTACTACTCCTATCACAGTCTCATCCAAGCTGTTTGGATTCTTAACTCAAGTTCCAAATATTGATGTACTTCCTCAAACCTAAGCACATAGCTCAGAGTCTGTGGGGGAAAACTTAGCATCACTAATGGGAAGTTTAAAGTGATCCATAGAACAAACCCCTCCCCTGCCCTCTCATCTCTGCCCCTTCCTCATGTCATGCCTCACCAGACTGACTGCCAACTTGAGAGCTTCAGATCCTTCTGCCCAGCCTTCTGAGTCCTGGGATTACATGACATGTGACAGGTAGAGACAAATTCCCCAAATCAAGTATCTCTTGTTCTAATTTTTGACTTTGCCGATGAAGGGTGTGGCATGAGGGTTGATGGGAAGATAGGTGAGCAGAGGAGTTAGTTACACCAAAGGGTTTTTGTGTATGTGGTAGGGCCTCAGTGCCAAGAGGAAGGTGGCATCTGTAAGGGATGGGGTGAGAAGGACCTGGGGTTTATGTGCATCCTTTCCAGAAGAGGTGATACTTGGCTGACTTTTGGAGCCTGAGCAGGATTCTGGGCAAGAGGGGAAGGAAGTTTTCGGCAGAGGTGCTTAGCTCTACGAATGGCATAGATCCACTAGGGAGTCAGCCCACAGGCTTCCTGATAGGCCGATGCTTGGACAGTTGGTAAAGGTAGCAGAGAGAGAAGTGGGTTAAAAGACTGGGTGAGGTCCAGGTTAGCAGTTTGGATTCCGTCCCATTAGTGAGGCATGCTGGTTGGTGTGACAATCAGATCTGTGAAGTTGGGAGCGTCACTTTGAAAGTCTGTAGGAGAAGGCAGGACTAGAGGCAAATACACCACTGACCTCGATCTCAGACTCAAGAGACTGCTCTAAGGGAAACGCTGGTGGGGGTCAGAGGATAAGACAGACTGAAAGCTCAAGGGTGATTAACAGGGCTTAGGGGGTACTGGTGAGGAACGGAAGCGGCAAGATATCAGGGCGTTGGGGCGAGTGGTCACTGAGTCAGAGAGCAAATGGAAATACAGGTTTGCAGCAGAAAATCAGTTCAGGTTGGGAAGTTGGCTTTCAGGTGGCTTGGGGATGCCTAGCAGAGCCATATGTGGGCATTTGGAATCTACCTCGAGGCCCAGCATGTTAGAACAGGTGGGGTCTTAGAGGGCGACTTTTCTCCTAAGCATCTTATCTTCCCAAGGGACTGGGAAGTGTGAGGGCAAAGACATGTTCTTTAAAGATGTGAACTTGGAGGGGGCAGTGGTGGCGCATGCCTTTAATCCCAGCACTTGGGAGGCAAAGGCAGAGGCAGGCAGATTTCTGAGTTTGAGGCCAGCTTGGTCTACAGAGTGAGTTCCAGGACAGCCAGGGCTACACAGAGAAACCCTGTCTCGAAAAACAAACAAACAAACCAAAAAAAAAAAAAAAGGAAAAAAAGTGTGAACTTGAATCTTGGGGAAATATTTCTCTCTGTAGACCTGAGTTTCCCTTTCTGTAAGTCGAGGGAGTTAACCAGATGGATGGTTCTCTACCCAAACTTTCTAACAGTCAACTTTGTTGGGCTCACTTGTGAGTATACTAAGTATTTTTTTTTTTTTAATTTCTAGTACACAGTTTTAAACTAAGAATCAAAGAGCTGATACTTATTTATCTTTTGAAAGAACATTGTGTTTTGGTGTGCCAGTGAGATAAAGGGATGGAGCTAGGTCAGCCTGCTGGAACTTCATCATCAGACACCAGCAAGAGTGTTATGCAGAGCGGCACAGGGGACAAAGGTTACAAGCCAAACAACTGAAAATGCTGCTTTTCTACCTAGTGGTAATTCCAGTTATAAACAAGAACTTATTTTTGTATCATTAGGAACTCTATTTTAAGAAACTCTCAAGTAAAAAAAAGCAAGTCATGGAGAAGAACGGGAACAACCGAAAGCTCCGGGTTTGCGTTGCCACCTGCAACCGAGCTGACTACTCCAAACTGGCCCCGATCATGTTCGGCATCAAGACAGAGCCCGCGTTCTTCGAGCTGGACGTGGTGGTGCTGGGCTCCCACCTGATCGACGACTACGGGTGAGCTGAGTGCTTCCTTGCTCTTCCACCTACAGTGTGCCCTGGGGAGCTTGGGTTTGGTAGGCTTGTGGACCTACTGTCAAGTAGTTCCTCCCTAGTCTCTGTGTACCTTGGAGAACTTGGGAAGCATCTCAGAGTTGGCATCTTCAGTTATAAAATGGGGTGAAACCAACATGGCCGTGAAGCCTGTCACAGTGAGGCTGTTTAGGAGATACTTGATAACCCACAGCTGAAAATGTTACTACACTCAGAAGAAATACCATAAGAGTGTGTGTGTGTATGTGTGTGTATAAAATTGGACTATAATAACATGGCTTCAAGGCATAGTTTTGGTGTTGGAGTTTGAGCCCAAAGCCTCCAGCATGCTAAACACATGCTTTACCACTGGGCACCCTTTACTTCACCCCAAAGTGTCTTGTGCAATGAGACACCCCAAAGTGTCAAGGGCAATGAGTGTAGTGGTGCATGTCTACTTAAGAAGCAGAGGCAGGAGGATTGCTTTGAGTTTGAGGCCTGCCCAGACTATATAGTGAATTTTAGTCCAGTAAGGGCTGCACAGTAAGACCCTGTCTCCAAACAAACAAACAAACAAACAAACAAAAGAAACCAACATTGGTTTACAGGTTAATTGCATATAAAGTAGTATAAATGAAACAAGATATTCAAAAAATCGAACCTATTTTGAGGCAAATTAAAATGTCCTGTTACCAAGATCGTTGGTATTATGTGTGGGACATTAAAATTTGCACTGTATGCAGGGTATATTTGAAAACTGAAGGGTAATCTGAGAGCCTCGCACGGATAAACCAGAAAGGAGCCCTGCCTCTGCTCTCCGTGTGCATCTGGTGCACCCTTGTGGTGGGACACGGCCTTGCAGCCTCCAAAGACTGCTGGAGCAGTGCCTTAAAGACACACACATGTCTTACATGGAGACCAGTAAGCAGACCTCCGCCTGTCTCCAGTCTCCACGTGGCAGCCTGCTGTGAGAGGACACTGAGGATCAGGGAGTGGGCTTACGGGAGCTCCCATGGATAGTCTTCTTTTTCACTTGAAATGAATTCTGGCTTTCTAAGACAGTGCACTTGATTGGTAGGACATAGTGCGAGCTGGAAGTGAAAGTCTCAGTAGGTTTTGTGTGACAGAGCTTGAGCAGGAAGGCTGGCAGGAAGGAGGCTCTCCAGGAAGTGGGAACAGCCACAGCACCTGAGGTAGAAAGGTAATATTTGCTGGTGAGACTGTTGAGTAGGAAAACCAACTCGTACTAAGGGAAAGTGCGCGCTTGGGTGCCTTCTAACATGAGGAGCCAAGTCTGTGAGAGACTTCACACAACCTTCTTGTACCCTCTCAGTTTTAATCTATGAGAATACATTTTATAAATTTTATTTTATTTTTTTAGTTTTTGTTTTAGGGAGATTTTGTTTCAATTTGTGAGACGGTTTCTTTTAGCCCAGGCAGGCATCAAACTCTCTATGTACCCAAGAATGACCTTGTTCTGAAATTACAGACATGTGTTCCCATGCCTAGCTCATTTTTGTTTAATAAATTAGTTAATTAATTTATACACAGAATCTATCTATGTAGCCTAGGCTAACCTGGAAATTACTAGGTAGCCCAGGCTAGACTTGAACTTGTGGTGATCCTCCTGTCTCTGCCTCCCTGGTAGGGGATGCATCACCATGCTGGCCTTTTGTTTTCCCAAGTCTAGGACTTACCTGCTGTCTGCCTCCGTTCCCAAGTAGGTGGGACTTAGGTACACATTCCTATGCCTGAGCTGTATAACTTACTTTCACAAGACACCGGAACAGTGTGGGCTGGCTGGGGAGACGGCTCCTCAAAAGCCTGATGACCTGAATTTGACTCCTGGGGCCAACACAGAGTGGGAGGGGACAGTTCCTGAAAGCTGTCCTCTGTGTAACGCAGCACACACACACACACACACACACACACACACACACACACACACACGGTGCCTGTACCCACTCACATGATAATGTCTTTAAAACGACAATAAATCAGCCACAAAAATAAGCCGCTTTCTATTTCAGCTCACACAGTCCCAGATTTATGTTGGTTCGGTTTAAGGATGTTTTCACGTTGTTATAATTAAGCTGAAGGGATAGGAATCCAGTAGACACTGTGCTTTAGAGTTCGAATTTGGATTGTTCCTGGGCTAGAGGCATGCAGTAAGAACTCAGGGTGCTGAGACACACCCAGCCCAGCTGACCATTCTGCCTATTAAAATGCCAATTGCTTCTTGAAAAAAAATAGATGAGTAATAAAAAGTAAAAGGCCTGACCATTATTAAAAGTCGAACTTTGTTCTGCCCCCAAAAGAAAATCCCCCCTCTTGGTACTGCCCAGGAGCCACACAGCTGAGTGTCCCAGGGAAGGCTTTCTCTTGATCCAAGCGACAGCCACCGGCTTTTTATGTGACGATGTGAATCCTGAATAAATGCAATGATGGCCTTTGCTCACTATTTACAGCTTATACTTCAAAGTAATTACTTGTTTTAGCAAGAAAAATGTAAGCAAGTATCTCACTTCAGGGATAGCATTGTTGCTTTCTTATATAAGAACACGGTGTCCCGTCTTGTTGCTCCTGTTTAGAAACACATACCGCATGATTGAGCAAGATGACTTTGACATTAACACCAGGCTACACACGATTGTTAGAGGGGAGGATGAAGCAGCCATGGTGGAGTCAGTAGGCCTAGCGCTAGTGAAGCTGCCGGACGTCCTCAATCGCCTGAAGCCCGACATCATGATTGTTCATGGAGACCGATTTGACGCCCTTGCTCTGGCTACATCTGCTGCCTTGATGAACATCCGCATCCTTCACATTGAGGGAGGAGAGGTCAGCGGGACCATTGATGACTCTATCAGACACGCCATAACAAAACTGGCTCACTACCATGTGTGCTGCACCAGAAGTGCGGAGCAGCACCTGATCTCCATGTGTGAGGACCACGACCGCATCCTGTTGGCAGGCTGCCCTTCCTATGACAAACTGCTCTCCGCCAAGAACAAAGACTATATGAGCATCATCCGGATGTGGCTAGGTATGTATCCAAACTTTAGTCAGGCTAATGGTTGTTTTGCCACAAAGTACTGACTGATATTTCAATCTCTTTGAAAACACACGGACACAGTATTCTATTAGCAGCCAGAGACCTAAGACTTTTACTTTATAGTTCTTGCCTTGTGTTATATCTTTACCTCCAAGCTTATCTATAAAGTAGACATGCGGGGCCTGGAGAAATGGCTCAGCTGGTAAGAGCACTGACTGCTCTTCCAGAGGTCATGAGTTCAAATCCCGGCAGCCATATGGTGGCTCACAACCATCCATGAGATCTGGTGCCCTCTTCTGGTGTGTCTGAAGACAGCTACAGTGTACTCATATAAATAAATCTTTAAAAATAAATAAATAAATAAATAAATAAAGTAGACATGCTGGATTGAGTTTTAAATGTTTGTACATGGAGTGCTTTTACTCCTTAAGTATTTTAAATACTTTAGTATAGTACTTTAGTAATGGTATTCATAAGGATAGTTCTTAAAAATTAATTTTATTTTTGTGTGTGCATTTGCATATGTGTATGTGTTTTTAAACCATGATGTGCATATATACAGAGGTATAAGGACAACCCTAAGTCAGTAT
Source organism: Mus minutoides (assembly GCA_902729485.2). Classification (NCBI taxonomy): domain Eukaryota; kingdom Metazoa; phylum Chordata; class Mammalia; order Rodentia; family Muridae; genus Mus; species Mus minutoides. The sequence continues at coordinate 531,126 of LR749919.1, forward strand.
GTTCTGCCATGGTGTGATCTAGGGGTTGAACTCAGGTCAATAGCACTTTAACCCGATGGCCTTCTGTTGTTTTTTTCTTCCTTTCTTCTTTCTTTCTTTCTTTCTTTCTTTCTTTCTTTCTTTCTTTCTTTCTTTTTGTTTTGTTTTGTTTTTTGAGACAGGGTTTCTCTGTGTAGCCCTGGCTGTCCTGGAACTCACTCTGTAGACCAGGCTGGCCTTGAACTCAGAAATCCGCCTGCCTCTGCCTCCCGAGTGCTGGGATTAAAGGCGTGCGCCACCATGCCTGGCCCTCTCTCTTTCTCTCTTTCTTTCTTTCTTTCTTTCTTTCTTTCTTTCTTTCTTTCTTTCTTTCTTTCTTTCTTTCTTTCTTTCGACTACACTGTTACTATCTTCAGACACACCAGAAATGGGCATCAGATCCCATTACAGATGGCTATGAGCCACGGTGTGGTTGCTGGGAATTGAACTCAGGACTTCTGGAGGAGCAGTCAGAGCTCTTAACTGCTGAGCCATATCTCCAGCCTTCCCCCACCATCACCATCTTTTATTTATTTATTTATTTATTTATTTACTTATTTATTTAGACAGGATCTAGGCCTTGCACTTGTTTTATAGCTCAGGATAACCTTGAACTCCTGATCCTCCTGCATCTACTTCCTAAGTGCTAGGATTGCACACGCATGATACCACACCTGTCCGTGGGCACAGTTCTTACTCTGTCAACAAATGGGGAAAAGGACAAGGAGGTGGCTCACTGGGTCAGAGGTTTGGCTTACAAGCATGAAGACCTGAGTCGGATCCCTAAGAACACACATAAAAAGGCCAGCTGTGGTACTGGGCCCTTGTCCCGGCCGTCTAACTTAATTGGTAAGCTCCTGATTTGGTAAGAGAGACTGTCTCAGGAGTAAGGTGGAGTACAATAGAAGACAGCCAGTGTTGCCCTCTGACCTCCCCCTGTGCACAGGCATGTACATGTGTACACAGGCATATAGTGTTGGGAGTAAGCTATAACACTGTATAATATGATGTCATTTCTGTACAAACTATAGTGGGAAGGCTAGAAAGCATGTAAACCTATTTCTTTTTTTGTTGTTTTTTGTTTTTTCGAATCAGGGTTTCTCTGTGTAGTCCTGGCTGTCCTGGAACTCACTCTGTAGACCAGGCTGGTCTTGAACTCAGAAACCCGCCTGCCTCTGCCTCCCGAGTGCTGGGATTAAAGGCGTGCACCACCACGCCCGGCGTAAACCTATTTCTTTATATTTTCTTTTCCAGTGTGAGCTCAGGGTGCTTTGACTTTTCCTGCCTTTGATTTTTTAATTATATTGGACAGATGTTGTTTCCCTTTGTATATGTGCATGCAAGTGTGCACATGTGTGTGTGGAGGCCAGAGGTTACACTCAGCGTTTTCCTCTATTGCTTATTATTTGAAACATGGTCTCTCACTGAAACTGCAGCTGCTGATTTGGCCGAACTGGCTGGGCAACCCACACTGGAGAGTTTCTTGTCTTCCTGAATGCCGCAGCTGCGATAACCGACAAACACTCCTATACTTGCTTTTTTAGTTTTGGGTTTTTCAAGCTTTGGTTGTTTTTGGTTTTGAGGCAGGGTTTCCTGTGTAGCCTTACCTGGCTTGGAATTTGCTATATAAGCTAGGCCAGCCTTGAACTCACAGAGCTCCTCCTTCCCTGCTTCCTTTCCAAGTCCTAGGATAAAAGGTGTGTGCCACCATGCCTGATTCAAACCTGTAGGGTTTTATTTGTTTTTGTTGCTTTCGTTTTTTGTTTTAAATGTAGGTTCTAGGGATCTGGACCCTGGTCCTCATGCTTACACCAAGAAGTTTAAGGGGCGTTGGTTATTAAACAGTGGCAGGTGTGGTATTGGATTCTGTGGTCTTCATAAATAAGCCTTCAAGTCTGAAAAGTTACTTAATAGTAGGAATACTAACCCTGCCGGGCAGTGGTGTCTCACATCTTTAATACCAGCACACGGTCTCTGAGTCCAAGGCCAGCCTGGTCCACAGAGCGAGTTCCAGGACAGCCAGGGCTACACAGAGAAAACAAAACAAAGCAGAAAACCAAATCTACAGTGAAGGTACTGTGTTGGCAGATAAGGAATAATGGTCTACTTAGAACTTTTTATGGGAAGCAGATCTGTAGAATAATGAAATTAAAGAATGGAAATTGGTAATTGCATAATCAAAGAAATAAAGTGCTACTTTTATCTATTTTTAAGCTTATTTTTCGTGTGTCTATGTGTGTGTGTGTGTATGTGTGTGTGTGTGTGTGCCACAGTATACTGAGAGGTCAGAGGACACTGTGTGAGTCAGCCCCCTTGCCTCGTGGGTCCCGAGCTCAGGCTCCAGTCGTCAGGGCCAGCAGAGGCACATTCTTCACTGAGCTTCTTGACGGGCCCAAATTAGCTCTGTTCTTCATGTAGGCGTACTAACCCAGGAAAGTGATTGGGCTATCTCATGGGTAAGCTGATCCCTTCTTACACACCTGTCCTTGGATAGGTGATAGTGCTGGTGGGCTACACGTGTCTCTCCTCTCCTCTCACGGGGTTTGAGGACATGCTCCTCACTCCACCCTGGTCCTGCCATCAGCTTTTGCGCTATTATAAAAATACACCACTGAAAACCGCCAATGAGTAAAAAGTGACCATTGGAAAGTGAAAGTTGAGGGCCGGCGAGCGAGCAAACTCATTGGTAAAGGCTGTGGCCTCTTGACAGTGCCATCCTGACAGCCCACATAAAGCTGGGAAGAGAGTCCACAGAATTGACCTCTGACCCCACATGTGTGCAGTGCATGCACACCACCACGCATCATGCCCACAAAAGAATGCTAAGTTTTTAAATGAAGAAACAGTGAATTAAGATTGTAATTCAAACTTTGAGCAAAACCTGGATTTTTAGTTTTTATATTTATTTTTAGACAGAGCTTTCCTCTATAGCTCTGGCTATCCTTGTATTCACTGCATGGCCCACGCTAGTCTTGAACTTGTGGCATTCCTGCCCCATCCTCACATGTGTGGAGCTTACAAGCGTGCACACGACACCCAGCCCCTTGTTTTGGTTTTTAAACTAGGGAAAACACAAGACAGTGAAGAGAACTGTCTATCTGGTAACAATGCATTTTGTACAAATAACACATTTTGCTTCTCCACTAACGGCTTCTCATATTATCACTGTGCCTATAGGAAAATAAATTGAACAGGTCACTTACAACATGCAGCTTTATAACCTGAACATTAATATGAGCCCAATGAAATACTAACAAGGTAAAAAAGATACACTAAGCTCTTAATAGTGAGAGACATCACACAGTAAATATCAGACTTCAATGCCAGGAATAGATAGTTTTGGTTCAGTGGCTTGAGCTTTCTTTTTCCAGAGAAAAAGGGTTTTCTTTGAAAGGGAAATGTGTTCCAGGTCAGCCACCACTATATAGTGAGACCCTGCCTCAAAAACAAACAAACAAACAAACAAACAAACAAACAGCACCTAGCCAGGTACAGTGGCACATGCCTGTAATCCTAGCACCTGGGAGGAGTTCAAGGTTCTCTTTGGCTATATTGAGTGCAAAGCTAGCCTGAACACAGGAGACCCTGTGTCAAAACAAAACAAAACAAAACAGTCCAGGGTGGTGAGACTGCTTAGCTGGTAAGACACCTGACCCAAGCCTGAGTTTGGTTTCTGGGACCTCTATGGTGGAAGGGAACTAACTGAAAGTCATCCTGTGTATGCCATAGCATGCCCATGACCCTCACTAGTAATAATAACAACAAAGTTTTAAAAATTACACTCAAAGTAGAAGGCCCATGAGAAGCAGAAACCTCTCATGGAGGGAACTGCTGAAGCCCTTCCCCTGAGTGTCTGCTTACCCCCTCCCTCCCCAGCCATGGACTGTATCGGATGCTCCTTTGCATGGGACTGTAGAAGTCCTTAGCATCCCAGGCCTCAGGGATAGCATAGCCGGCTACCTGATTAGTGAACGCTGGCTTTAATTTCCAGACTCCTAGGGTGAGGTGACCCTCTCCCTTTCAAAGAATGCCCTCTGAGAAGAGAGCGGAGTCTTGCTTTCTGTATGCTTTCAAGGTAATAGGTAGACAAAATAATGAAGGTGAAGGGGACAAGGGGCAAAGAGCCTCTGAGAGGAGCTGGCATCCTTCGGAGCATATTGTCTGCATCGACGTTGGTGCCCTGGATACCACTGAGGATGAGTACCTTGACCACCATGGTAAAGGCTGACAGCATTCCTGTTTGCCAGTCAGGAATGAGCTCATTCACAGTACAGCACCACGTGTTGTGACTGTGGGTTGGGAGAACTATACATGGTATTTCCCTATCAATTATGGTACCAGTATTGAGGTTACCTGGTAACCTAAGGGCTTGTCCTTTAGACTTCTGCTAACCATGAGAGAAGCTGACTCCCTCTTCACCTTTGAAAATGGGTTCCAGGCCAGCCACACTACATAGTGAGATTCCACCACAAAAACGAACAAGAACAGCAGCAGCAAGAGTCTTAACTAACGAAGCACTGTGGTTCCTTTCCTTAAACAGGTGATGATGTAAAATGTAAGGATTACATCGTGGCCCTGCAGCATCCTGTGACCACTGACATTAAGCATTCCATAAAGATGTTCGAGCTAACCCTGGATGCCCTGATCTCATTTAACAAGAGGACCCTCGTTCTGTTTCCAAATATCGATGCAGGTAATGGAATTTGAAGATGAGATTACACCCTCTACCTTTCCAAACCTTAATCTCTGTCGCCTCTTTTCTTGCCTGTCACCTTTTCTTGGATCTTATTATTAAAGGCTCTTCTGAAATGCATTCTAGTCAAAGGTCATCTATCTTGCTGTAGATCAAGATGTTTGATATTTTTGTCAAGTCCAGCGGAAACAGTAGGAAATAAATACTTTTTAAAGGATCTCGCCAGTGTACAGTTTGCTCTCATATTTAGTCTTTTCCCTCCTGTGTCCACTGAGAAGAAACTGAGGCCTGTGAGACATAAACCTTAGAAGTCAGGGTGAAGAGTGTCTTGTGGCAAATATTGATGCCACTGGCTTCAGTAAGATAACTTTATTATTAATTGTTGTTTTCTTTCCTATTTCGTTAGCCATGCTTCAAAGTGTGATGAGCTTACGTAGTTCGGATCTGGAGTCCCCAGCCAGTCCATCCTCAGGCCTGCTGTGCATAATCACATGCCTGCGAGCCATGAACTTTAGGGCTAATCCAGATCCTAGGCAAGTTGATGGGGGTCTGACATATAAAAGACGGAGGTTAAATCAGGGCCTGACACTAAGGGATTTTCAAACACTGGTGTGAACATTACTCGCTGTAGGACTCTTTGGGTTCTTTTTGTAACACAAGTTAGACCTTTTCTTTGAAATGCTAAGATATTACCATCTATTCCAGAAGAATCTTTTCTTTTCTTTTTCAAAGATCTATTGATTTATTTTATGTATATGAGTATACCATTGATACCTTCCGACACACCAGAAGAGGTCAGAGAGATCCCATTACAGATGGTTATGAGTCACCATGTGGTTGCTGGGAATTAAACTCAGAACCTTTGGAAGAGTAGTCAGTGCTCTTAACCACTGAGCCATCTCTCCAGTCCCAGATGAATCTTTTCTGTTTGAAGAAACAAGACTCAAGCCAGATTTTGATCAGGCTATATAACAGTATTTCAAAACCTTTATAGTTCTTTTGGACCCTTTAACTTCTAAGTAATTATAATCTATCTGCTTAGCTCCAAATGATGTGTTCTGTTTGTAGTAACTTTCCTGAATGTGTTCACTTTAGAATTAGAGAAAATTTTCTTCGGTTAAAAATAAAATGGAGCCGGGTGTGGTGGCGCACGCCTTTAATCCCAGCACTCGGGAGGCAGAGGCAGGCGGATTTCTGAGTTCGAGGCCAGCCTGGTCTAAAAAGTGAGTTCCAGGACAGCCAGGGCTACACAGAGAAACCCTGTCTCGAAAAACCAAAAAAATAAAAAATAAAATAAAATAAAATAAAATGGAGCCTGAAATAGTGTGGTGTGTCTCTGTAGTCACAGCTACTTCGGAGGCTGAGGGGAAGGATCCCTTGGGACACTAACTCAAAGAGAAAAAGCATTCCAATTTAAAGGAAAATTACTTAGGTCAGGTCCCCACATGTGCCTCTGCCGTCTATGAAGCAACAGGGACCTTTGTTAGTATCTGGCTTAGTGCCCAAGTATGCCTGCAGTTTGCCCATGGTGGGCTCTGGGGGAGAACTAGATTAGTGCATGTGGCTTAGGCTTGAAACCAAAGTGGAGCCTTGGAATAGCAGGACCTCCTGGAGTGCCATGTCCTCCAATAATTGCAGGTGAGGGCTGGCATGTTAGGAAAGTGGCCTGCCATCTTGCAGGGCGTTGGACCCTGAGCCCATTTGCCTGCCTTGCCACATAGAGTTTAGAAGAAGAAGAGACACATGCACAGCTTCTGGTGGGTTGGTGGCTTCTATCCACTGGTGAACATTACACCAGTGTATCTTGTCTTCCAGTCAGATGACCAATGGGCATGTACGCACGTGTGCGTGCCCACGCACAATAGTGGAAAAAGAAAAAGACCAGGGAGTGGAGATCACTAAGTATTTTCTTTTCTCATAGCTTTAAAGTGTTTTAAAGTGGTGCATGTTAAAATAAAATACCAGCCGTGGTACTGGATCCATATTGCCTTCGAGCTTAGTTCACCAAGGTGGGGTCTGGGAAAATGTGAGCAAAAGCAGGCAAAGCCGCTCTAACCAGCTTCTATACAGAGCCTGTGCCCTGCCTGCTTAGAAACTGCTGGCTTGTTTTAGCCTCTTAATTGTGCCGAAAGTTTATACAGAGGTATTAACAAAATATATTTACTTGCTAAGTTCTAATTGAACTCCACTTGCTACTATATCAGCTCTTGGATGAGATGCAGAGATGCTCATGAAAATCCCAGCACAAGCCAGGGGAAGATGAGTGGCCGTGTGACTACCTTCCTAGTAATTGCACTCATCACTAAAAAGTATGTCTTTGTCTCATTGATTAAATGGTTGCGTTTCATCATGCGATATGATCACTTTCACAGGCAGCAAGGAGATGGTTCGAGTGATGCGGAAGAAGGGCATCGAGCATCACCCCAATTTCCGTGCAGTCAAGCACGTCCCGTTTGACCAGTTCATACAGCTGGTCGCCCACGCTGGCTGCATGATTGGGAATAGCAGCTGCGGCGTTCGAGAGGTTGGCGCTTTTGGAACACCTGTGATCAACCTGGGCACGAGGCAGATAGGAAGAGAAACCGGTACCTACCTTTGCCTGTATCTTAGCCGACCAGCTTTGCTCTGTCTGGGATGGGCTGGCACTGGCCACATTCTTTATATACTTGGGTTTTTTTGTTTGTTTGTTTTTCCTTTTTTGAGAACTTCATACGTAAGTAATGTATTTACATTCACATCATGTCTACTCCTTCTCCCTCTCCAGCTCCTCCTGTTTCCCCCCAACTCCTTCTCAAATGCATGACTTCTTATTGCTTCACACACACACACACACACACACACACTGAATCCATTTCTGTTGCTTGTTGTACTGTGTTCAGGGTGGACCGCTTGGGCTAGGATAATCTGTAGGGAGCTGCTTATCCCCTCAGTAAGCATTGATGGCCTTGTGAAGTCCCCAGCCACAGTGTTTTGTCAGCTGGTCATGGTTAGGCAGCCACATTGTTGACATTTAGCGGGTACAACTTCCCTGTCAAGTCTAGAAGTCGCTATTTAAAAGTAGGTGTCCTGGTCCTCCTCTGCCTCGTAAGATCTTTCTACACCCATGTCTGTGATTTTCCCTGAGCCTTAAGTGTGGGGTTGTTTTATAGATGTACTTCACTCGCTGCATGTCGAGCAGGTGTGAATCTCTGTAATAGATGAATGTAAAACGAAGCTTCTTTAACGAGGGGTGAGAGCTACACATTTCTGTGGGTATAAGGATAATCACTTAGGTTGTAGCTAGAAGGTATATTGGTTTAGGAACATGGTGGTATTAAGTTCTCCCGTAGGTTCTGTGACCTCTCCAGCTATGGCTAGCTGACTAAGTTTACAGTACTAGCCATGAATCCATCCTGGTGAGTGGCCTGAAGTCCACTTAAACAGCTTCTCGTTACCCCAAGAAAAATGCCACTATTGCACCCCTGAGATAACTTGCCAGGCAGTCACTGTGGCACAGCGCCTTCTGATACTTTGAGAGCTGGTCCTCATGGGGGAGGCTCCTAGGTCACGCCAAGTCCTGTGTCCTATGTGCTGGCTCATCCAGCAATCTTTGTGTTCCAGCTCTGGAACACAACCAGGGACAACGGCAATGGCTTATATTGTTTAGGGATCCTTTGAACCCCCTAACCAACAATTCAAAGGAAGGTTCCCCCCCTTTTTTTTAAGATTGATTGATTGATTGATTGATTTTATGCATGTGAGTACACATACACTATCGCTGGCTTCAGGCACACCAGAAGAGGGCATTGGATCCTACTTCAGATGGTTGTGAGACACCATGTGGTTGCTGGGAGTTGAACTCAGGACCTTTGGAAGTTTAGCCAGTGCTTTTAACCTGGTTCCCCATTCTTGGCACTGGGGGTTTTGTTAGATAGTCTGCTGTGTGTGTGTGTGTGTGTGTGTGTGTGTGTGTGTGTGTGTGTAGGGGTGGGGGGAGGCAGACAACACTATTATCACCTCGTGTGCTATAACTCTACTTAATCTTATACAATTATGCATTCTCCTGGGGTTTCCCCAAACATCCTTGATGTGATTTATCTCTCCTTCTTCCTTCTCCCTCTGTATTACTTTCCCTCCAGACCTCTAAAGCCCCCCTCCCCCCTTCCCCCACACAGAACCTGTGTCATAACACCTCCCTCTCCCCTGGTCCCTTTCTACTTTCCTGGCTTCCTTGGTTATTCCAAGTTAGACACTAAATTGAGGGCTGGGATCCGCAAATCAGAGAGCACACAGCTCTTTACATGTTAGTTACCTCATTTGGTGTGTTCTCCATTCCCATCTGTTTCCCTGCACATTTCATGATTTACTCATTCATCAGTCGGGGGACTTTTGTGTTTCCATGTCCTACCTGTTGTGACTGCACGGGTGAGCAGGCGTCTGTCATAGGATGTTAAGGTCTGTAGGTAGGTCTGGCCACATGCTTTTGTGAACAAGTAAGCAAGGGACAGGAACAACCAGTCGTAGGCTGATATCCACAGTCACGCACGTGATCATCACTTTTATAGATCTACTAGCATTTTTTATTGCTTTGTAAAATCAATTAGAGCTAAATGCTTAGTTAGTTTGTTTTTGAGACAGGGTTTCTCTGTGTAATAGCCCAGGCTGTCCTGGACTTGCTTTGTAGACCAGGCTGGTAAAGGTGTGCTCCGCCTGGCCTGAGCTAAATGGCCCCTAATTATGGACGTTAGCCTTGTTTACAACAGACTGGGTGACTGTGTCTTGCGTGTATGCTAGTCCGTCTTCTGAGCTCGTAGGGTGTGAGTCCTTAGAGTATGGCAGTCCTGCACAATGAAAATGTAAGTGGGATTGCTAATGCGCGCGTGCCAACTGAGCTGTGCATGTTATTAGTATTAGTCAGGTTCTAAATGCTGGGTGCATGCAAGTGTGCGTCCGTAGTTAATGGGAAAACACATGTTATTAATGGAGATTAGCCCCAGCCCGGCCGCCCTTCCTCCCACCCCTCTCTATCATCTTCGCATCATTACTTTGCTTCCTTTCTAGGGAAAATACAAGTCCAAGATGGAAATTCTTTCAGATTTGTTTTTTTAAAATGGAGGAAACACTTACCATGTGTGCGGCCCTGGGATATGGCGGTGCCAGACCGCGGAGCTCGGGACGCAGGGCAGCCGGGGTGGTTACCCAGCATGCCTGGTGCTTACCCAGCGTGCCTGGTGCTTTCCCAGCGTGCCTGAAGCCCCGCCCTCAGTCCCCAGCACTGAGGCATGATGGTGCACACCTGAAATCCTAGCACTCGGGACGAAAAGGCAGAAGGGTCAGAAGTTCAAGGCTGTCCTTGGCTACATAGCAAGCTTGGGGCCAGCGCGTGTTATGTGAGCTCGTGCCTTGAGGAAGAAAATGCAAGATCACTCAGTGCCTCCAGGTGGGAGGATGCTTTAGAAGTAAGGGAATAAGGAAGCCCAAATTACCAGGAAAAAAGTGTGCTGTGGCTCTGATAGCATCCGAGAGAAAGAAAGAAAGAAAGAAAGAAAGAAAGAAAGAAAGAAAGAAAGAAAGAAAGAAAGAAAGAAAGAAAGAAAGAAAGAAAGAAAGAAAGAAAGAGAGGGAACATGATGGCTTTCTGAATCAGAACCCAGAAAGGTGGGCAGACCCAACAACTTCATGGTAGTTTGTAGGGACTGCCAAGTGCTGAGTTCTTATATAACTGACATTTTAGTGGTGAGGGGAAGATAAATACAAAGCCCAAAAGGAAACTACTAGGATTTCTAGGTGCCATGTGGACTGTAATGCAAGGTCATGTTATGGGCTACAAAGGAAGGCCTCTTGAAAGTTAACACTTTAAGCTGCGGTCAGCTCTATGGGGATCCGGCTGAAGCAGATGGAACAGCCCAGGTCAAGCGTGTAAGGCAAGGACGGTCTTGTTATTGAGGAAACAGAATGGTCAGCCTGACTATAAACAAGAGCTGGGTGTGGCGATGCACACCTTTAATGCCAGCACTCAGGAGGCAGAGGCAGGAGGATCTCCATGAGCTGAGACCAGCCTAGGCTATATAGCAAGCTCCAGGACAGCCAACACTACATAGAGAGACCCTCCTTCTCCCTCTAGGTCTCTTTATGTAGCCCTGGCTTTTAGGAACTTCCTAAGTAGACCAGCCTGGCCTCAAATTCAGTTACCCACTTGCTTCTGTCTCTCAAGTGCTGCAATTAAAGGCATGCACCACCATACCCAACTGAGACAGACTTTTATGAGCTAAAATATTGATGTCCTAATTTGTTTTCTTTTGCTGTGACAAACACTTGGGAAGGAAAAGGTTTATTTCCTCTTACAGCTTATAGTTCATCATGAAGGGAATCTGGAGGCAGGAACTGAAGCAGAGGCTGTGGAGGCAAACTACCTACTGGCTTGTTCCTTATGGACTGATCAGTTTGCTTGCACACACGCGTGTGCGTATACACACACACACACACACAGACACACACACACCTTAGGACCACAGCCCAGACCAATGGACCACAGTGGGCTGGGCCCTTCCACATCAATAAAGAAAATGTTCCCCAGACTTGCCTGTAGGTTAATCTATAAAGGCAGTTCCTCAACTGAGGCCACCTCTTCCCAGATAAATGTCAGCTTAAGTTACATTGACCAAAATAACCAAATAAATAAGTAATAAAACAAATCCAACCAATCAGAACTTGCAAGTATACGGGAAGCTGTGTAAGGGAGGGGATGATACCGAATGACCTGCATTTGGAAAAATCACCCTGGGAGCTTATGGGGCAGGTTGGTGTGATGTGGAGGAAGGGTCCCGTGTTGTGTTCACTGCGCAGAGGAGCAGGATAGCAGCTTAGGCTGAGTGATGGCACATGCTAAAGTCATGAGAGAAGTGAGAAATTTTCTTAATTTCTTAGTTTTCTCAACTAAGAAAACATCTCCATAAGATCAGACAGGCCCGCAGAGCATTTTCCTAATTAGAGATTGATGGGGGAGGACCATCCCTGGGCTGGTGGTCCTGGATTCCATAAGAAAGGCTGAGCAAGCCATGATGAGAAAGCTAGTTAGCAGCGCCCCTCCATGTCCTCTGCATCAGCTCCTGCCTCTGGGTTCCTGCCCTGTTTGAGTTCCTGTCCTGATTTTCTTTGATGAACAGTGATGTGAAAGCATAAGCCAAACGAACTCTTCCCTCCTCAGGTCCTGGAGTTTCATCACAGCAGAGTAACCCACACTAACACAGTGGTGTGTTAAAGACACAGAAGAGTTAGATTTGGGGTTTTACTGGGCTCACTGGTGCATGTGAGCTGCAGAGGGAGGAGAGGATAAGGGACACACTTGTGTTTGGACTGAGAGTGGGGTGTACTTCCGTGACATGGGGACCCTGGGGAAGGCACAGATGGGGAAGGAGCAGAATTAAGGGTTTCCTTGTGGCCATCCTCACTTGATGCCAATTAGATCATCGAAGCAGAGAAGACAAGGGGATAGGCTGTACTAGGGCCATCTAAAGTTGGAGATAAAACTGAGAATTGGTGGTTAAAGCTGGTGGAGTAGGAATCTGTTCACTTGCTGAGACAGAGACCCCCCAACAGCAGGACGTTGGATTTTTTTTTTTCTTCCTAGTGTGGCAGCTCCACAACCGTCAGAATCAGCCTGTGTTCTTAGTGGGTATTCTAGCCTTTTTTGTTTCATCTATATTTATCCATTTGGAGGAAGGGCTTTCACACAGGGCTGCTGTGTGAAAATTCTTCAGAACAATCACAGCAGTAGAGAAATCCACCAGCTAAATGGTGGACATGATGAAGTAAAAGAAGACTGGAGAACAACCACTACAGAGGCACAGATTCATAGTGAAGAGTCATTATGGTTTAGCTCATCCCCAGTGCCAAAACATAAGCCTTATTCTCATTTTTAAGGCAGAAGACATAACATATGTCCTTAGACACCAAAGGTGTGTCACTAAGGGGTTCATCATCAAAAAGAGGCAAAGTAGATGACTATAAAGGAAAAAAAAAACAGCAAAAAGAAAAAAAGGACCTGTTACTACTTGGGGAATGCTAATGGGTCTAAGTGCCTTGTAAGCCATGGTAATCTGGGCTTCCCATAAAATGTATAGTAGGAAAACAGTGCCTTCTGCTTGGATAGGAAGGGGGAAAGGAAAGGAAGGGGCAATTGCCTTAAAAGTTGTAAATATTCCCTCTCACATCCATCAGAACCTAGTCATCACAGGCTGCATCTAGCTGCAAGGGAAGCTGAAGAATAGTTCTTCAGTAGAACATCAGATTCCTAGCTAAAATGTCCATCAGGATAAAAAAGTATATTAAGGATAATGACCCTATGCTATAGATGATATTTAAAACCAAGGAACCAATGACATTACCCAGGAAGAATGGCTTCATAGGTCTGAAAGTGGAGCCCAGACCAATCTTGAAACTCTTCAACATTTAGTGCATACAAGGACAGAAAAGAAAACCAAGATGGAACTTCCAGTGATGTCATAGGAAAACCAGGAGACTGTGGTATCATTAGAGTCCAGAAGGAAGCAGTTTCCAGGACACTGTGCTGAAGGCAGCTGTGAGACCAAATAAGAGGTTAAGGGAGCTGGGTTCAGTGGTTCCCACCTGGTCACACACACCTGCAGTCCTAGAACTCTGGAGGTGGGTTTGACAGTGTGGTCTCTGTATTTCCTGTCAGCATGCTTACATACATGTACTACATGTACGTGTCCCATCGGGTCCCCTTGCCTTCTAACCTGCTCTTAGTGGGGCCAGGGTCTCAGAGACGAATGTGTTTCCTGCATATCTTCTGCTCAGCCTCTTACCTACACTCAAAATCCCAACCCCTCCTGTCTCCANAGGTGGGTTTGACAGTGTGGTCTCTGTATTTCCTGTCAGCATGCTTACATACATGTACTACATGTACGTGTCCCATCGGGTCCCCTTGCCTTCTAACCTGCTCTTAGTGGGGCCAGGGTCTCAGAGACGAATGTGTTTCCTGCATATCTTCTGCTCAGCCTCTTACCTACACTCAAAATCCCAACCCCTCCTGTCTCCAATGGGACCTACCTGCCCATCAGTCACCTTCTCTCTTTCATGTGTGCTCAACTTCACCATTTGAAGGTGCTTAGGCTCTCCTATTTTGCAAAACAAAACCAAGCCCTCCTTTGGCCCCTCGTTTCTCTCCAGCCACCGCTCTTCCCTCTTCTTCCCCTAGCCATTCTTGATGTTCATTCACACTGGCTGAGAGAGAGAGAGAAAGAGAGAGAGAAAGAGAGAGAGAGAGAGAGAGAGAGAGAGAAAGTGCCTGCCTGACAGCTGGCAGGCCAGCCCTGACTGTGATTGACTGACTGACTGACTGACTGACTGACTAGTCTGGCTAGTTGAGAATGGACTTAGGAGATATCTAGGAGACCAGTTTGCCAGTGTTGGATTAATTCACCCTAACTGGGCATGGTGGTGCATGTTATCTCAGGAGTCTGAGATAGGAGGGTCCGAAGTTTGAGGCCAGTCTAGGCTGTAGAGCAAGACTTCCAAAAAAAACAAAACAAACTCAAACCACAAAACAAGAAAACAAGGCATGTGTGGTGACACACACCTGTGATCTTAGCACATAGGGAGAAGCACGGGAGAGCCACATATTAGAAGCCAGCCAGGTCTACAGAGTAAGACCTGTCTCTAAGCCAAAATCAAACACACATTGATCTATCTGATCTCATTAAATGAACAAAGCTGTGGTTTGTTTTCTTTGGGGATAAAGATCTTGTCTGCTGCAGGGCAGTCTTACCAAGGATGTTTTGTGATCTGCTGGGTTTATGAGTGAATTGAATCCGGCACACTGCTGCTTGTGTGAACACAGCGCACTGCTGTTTATGGGAACACACTGCTGTTTGTGGGAACACAGCACACTGCTGTTTGTGGGAACACAATGCTGTTTGTGGGAACACAGCACACTACTGTTTGTGGGAACACACTGCTGCTTGTGTGAACACAGCACACTGCTGTTTGTGGGAACACACTGCTGCTTGTGAGAACACAGCACACTGCTGTTTGTGGGAACACAATGCTGTTTGTGGGAACACACTGCTGTTGGTCTTTCTCTGGACAGTCAAACTACAAGTCATTGTAACGTCCCTGTTTTAATTTAGGGGAGAATGTTCTTCATGTCAGGGATGCTGACACCCAAGATAAAATATTGCAAGCACTACACCTCCAGTTCGGCAAACAGTACCCTTGGTGAGTACAGAGCCTTTCATTTTGGAGTAATTAAATGGGGAGCTGCCCCAGGCACCAACTGAAGCTATGGTCCATCACCGTTTAACCATCTTAAGAGACCTTTCCTTCTTCCGCTAGCACACCCTAGCAGCTGGAAAGACAGATGTCCAGCCCCAGGTCTCTGCTCAGGCTCCAGTGGAGAACTTTTTCAATTTGACTCTGCTAATTACAGTAGAACTACCCTACAGTGGTTTCACTGGTACAGTTTGACTACATACTAGAAAATATTGTATCTGATTTCCTTTAAAACTTATTTTTGGCTGTCCTCCTTTTTATTTCAATATGGTAATTTCTCAGAAATGTAAAGATTAAAACTTCTAAATTAGCAAAAACCCAAACCAAGGCAAAAAGCCCTAAATTCAGGTACTAAATTACAATGTTGTCAAAGGCCCAGCTGTTTCTATATTTAGCTCTGTGTTCTTAGGATCTGTGGACTTGTTTTCTTTTTTTTTTTTTTTCATTTTTTCCAATTTTTATTAGATATTTTCTTCATTTACATTTCAAGTGTTATCCAGAAAGTTCCCTATACCCTCCCCCATCCCCCGCCCTGCTCCCCTACCCACCCACTCCCACATCTTGGCCCTGGCGTTCCCCTGTACTGGGGCATATAAAGTCTGCATGACCAAGGGGCCTCTCTTCCCAATGATGGCCAACTAGGCCATCTTCTTCTATATATGCAGCTAGAGACATGAGCTCAGGGGGTACTAGTTAGTTCATGTTATTCTTCCACCTATAGGGTTGAAGACCCCTTCAGCTCCTTGGGTACTTTCTCTAGCTCCTTCCTTGGGAGTTCTGTGTTCCATCTAATAGCTGTATCTTTGTGTTTTGAGACAGGGTCTCTCTCTTATGCGGCACTGGCTGTCCTAGAACTTGCTATGTAAGCTAGGCTGGCCTCAGACTCTGAGAGGTCTTCTGCCTCTACCATCCAAGTGCTGGAATTAAAGGTGTGTGTCACCATGCCAGCTCTAGTTTTTTGTTTTAAATGACAGAAAATAAGCTCATGGAGTGACTTATCATGTGTATCACATTTTAACACACACACACACACACACACATACACACACTGTGGGGATATTGTTTTATTGCGCTGTGATGCAACAGACAGAACTTGGGGCCTCTTGCATGCCAGGGGAGTACTGTACCACTGGGTAGTTCCCCAGCCCAGAGAGGTTATTTTTAAGAACAAATTATTTCTCCCTGAAGACTTCGATTTCAATGACCTTGGTATCACCTGTGTGGCAAAACCATTCCACTGAACTGATTTTTTTGGATATTGCAGCTCAAAGATATATGGGGATGGAAATGCTGTTCCAAGGATTTTAAAGTTTCTCAAATCCATTGACCTTCAAGAGCCACTACAGAAGAAATTCTGCTTCCCTCCCGTAAAGGAGAACATCTCTCAAGATATTGACCATATCCTTGAAACTCTGAGTGCCTTGGCTGTTGATCTTGGAGGGACGAATCTGAGAGTGGCAATAGTTAGCATGAAGGTAAACTCACTGCTAAGCACTGAACTTTACATCTCGAGTGAATGGTTGATCCTTAAAATGTGTGCGTGGAAGGCAGAAGGAGGAAGCGTACAGGCGTGTGTCAGCATCTGCCCATGGTGCTGTCAGACCCCTCACAACGCGCATCCGTGCACCTTGTGCAGTCTTCCGATTGGTAACATCTTAAGCTGGTGTAGCTAATGCTTATAATCCCAGGACTTAGGAAGCTGACGCAGCAGGATTCCTGAAAGGTTGATGGCAGCCTGGGCCACAGTGTGAGACCTTGTCTCAAAAAACAAAAACACAAGATAAACATTTGGAAGAAGTAAAGTGTTAGGGAACCCAATGCAGTCAGTCCTGAGTTGGCAGTGGGGAGGCCCCTTTAAGAGAGGACTGAGTTAAGCCGGGCATGGTGGCACACGCCTTTAATCCCAGCACTCGGGAGGCAGAGGCAGGCGGATTTCTGAGTTCGAGGCCAGCCTGGTCTACAAAGCTAGTTCCAGGACAGCCAGGGCTATACAGAGAAAAACCCTGTCTCGAAAAACCAAAAAAAAAAAAAAAAAAAGAGGACTGAGTTGAAGACACCTTGATGTGAAGTCCAGTGAGCACTTGCCCACCTGGCTGGGAGTCCCCACAGCTGGAGAAACATGCCGCTTCCAGGGAGTGGTCAGCTGGACACGTCTCCAGTTCATGGTTTTATAGCCTGATCTTTACAGGGTACCACATGAGGCCGGCTCTGGCAGTCTGAGAGTTCCGACATGAAAACAGCAGACAGTTACAGTGATCTCTTACTGACTTAATGAAAAGCAGGGAAATCTATTTGCACTGTCATAGACATGTATAATATCTACAACCCTTGAGAAATAGCAAAGATTTTAAACATAAATCATTAGAAATTTAATAATATTAAGTCAAGTAATGAAAAGCAAAACAAAACATACCATGGCTATCTCAAGAGAAACCTCCCTATACTTTAAAAAAAGTAATAAATTATTCTCCTAACATAGGATTTTTATTAGTGCCAACAATATGGTTTTGCTTATTCTTAGGACTCTGGGTTGTTCTGAATTGGTAGTCTTTTCTCTTCATATTCTTTTGTATTAGTGGATTTTTACATATCAAATACAAGTGACCTTTTTTAGAGGCGAAATTTCAATTGAAATTAAGAGTGGTTTCTGTCCTGTAAGGAATAAAGCAAGGGACAGCAAAATTGGAGATTATACATAGCAAAGAATATTATTTATGAGTCATGTGAAGAAATGAACTGGATTGTAGAGTTAGGGTGATCCAGTAAATGGCTGGGTATTATGATTAATAAGTATCAATAACTTTCTGGTTTAATGAATTTGTGACAAGGCTCTTGGGTCCCTTTATGTGAATGTCTGTCAAACATTAACATCACTCAGGTGCTGTAAGACTGCAGGTGTCTGACTCCTGCCACTGGCAGACTCCTAAGTGTGACTCTGGGGACACCATAGTTATACGAAGCTGACTCCCTCGCACAATAAAGGTTAGGAAGCATTCCTGTAGATTTATTTTTAATGATAAACAGCTTTAATCCTTGTACTTGATATGTAAAAATCCATTAATACAAAAGAATATGAAGGGAAAAGTCTACCAATTCAGAACAACCCAGATTCCTAAGAATAATCAAAACCATAAAATTGTGACTTATGTAAATAAAATTCTGAAATTGTGCCAAAGGCCTAAAACACTATCCTTGCTGAAAGTGCTGAGTACTTTCTAAATGTCAGCACCTCACAAATTGGCTTATAAATTTAACATAACTATAGTCAGCATTTCAATTGGATATTACAGTTTCATAAAATTATCATACATTATTGGGATTTAAAAATAACATTATTCTAGCCGGGCGTGGTGACGCGCGCCTTTAATCCCAGCACTCGGGAGGCAGAGGCAGGCGGATTTCTGAGTTTGAGGCCAGCCTGGTCTACAAAGTGAGTTCCAGGACAGCCAGGACTACACAGAGAAACCCTGTCTTGAAACCGCCCCCCCCAAAAAAAAAAACATTATTCTGAAACAAAATAATACAGTTGAGGTGAATTTAAAAAACAAACAAACAAACAAACAAACAAACAAACAAAAAACCAAAGCCCTGGAATAGCAGGACTATTTAAGAGGGGCTGTCTCTGCTTTGTGTTAAATCAGGACGGAACTCTACAAGACTTGGCGATGAGCCAGTCTGCAAGGAAATTTGTCCTGAGTTGTGTATGCATACAATTACTGGCCTCCAGTACATGACTAAATGCAAACATTAGGGTAACTATTTAATTGCCTCAGTAGTGAAATTTGGAAAGAGGACTTAGGACCTTTTAATGAACTAGGTGTAGATTGCCTGCCATGGACCAGAAGCCTAAGAGAGTCTCCCCCGATGGCTGTGGAGTGGCCATTGTCTCAGCAGCCTTGTGTTGGGATGGATTCCCAGGAAGTGACTTAGGCTCACCTCGGGGACAGGCCACACGCAGTCACTTCTGTCTCAGCACCTTCTCCTCAAGGGCTGACTGTCACCAGAAAGGCTAATATTCACAGGAGTGTGCTCCTTAGACAGACCTGCGTTTTGTTTTGTTTTTCTCTCCCTCTTATAGGGTGAAATCGTTAAGAAGTACACTCAGTTCAATCCTAAAACCTATGAAGAAAGGATTAGTTTAATCCTGCAGATGTGTGTGGAAGCCGCCGCAGAAGCTGTCAAACTCAATTGCAGAATTCTGGGAGTAGGTGAGATTTTAAACTACAAATCCAGGAAATGTTCCTTTCTGTGTTCACAGTTCAGGTCTTTACACTTAACCTCAGGCCAGAGTCTGCCTGTGACTGGATTCCATCTTCTCTGTGGGCCCCACGCATGCCTCATGGCAGCGAGCATTGGGGAGAAGTTGGGATGGTCTGTGGGTCCTTGGGCACTGTGGATTTCACGCAGAACTGTCTGATTCATTGTTCTTGGGTTCAAGATGGATGACTTCATTTATGTTGGCAGGTGTTCCTAAAATGGATAATCAAAACTGTTTTCCTGTCTGGGGTGGAGCTCAGGCATCTCCACAGGTGGCCGAGTGAATCCCCAGGAAGGAGTTGTGCTGCATTCAACCAAGCTGATCCAGGAATGGAACTCCGTGGACCTCAGGACACCCCTCTCCGACACCCTGCATCTCCCCGTGTGGGTGGACAATGATGGCAACTGTGCTGCCATGGCAGAGAGGAAGTTTGGCCAAGGAAAAGGACAGGAGAACTTCGTGACGCTCATCACAGGGACAGGTGAGACAGGAAGAAGAGGTTCTTCTGGGTGTGCCGGAACTGGACCCAGCCCTCAGTGAGGCACTGACAGCTGTGGTGCCTTAGCCTTCTTTTGCCCTACAGTAGACGGTGAAGGTGATATACCACCACAGGTCACACCCACACAGCCCTTTTCCAAGCAGATGGGTCAATGATAGGAGCTTGTGCCCACCACATGTGAAGCCCTGAGCTCCAACCCCACTATCACCAAGAAGAAAAAGAAAAACAGAATTTGGCCAGGCATGGTGCCTCATGCCTGAATCCCAGCACTAGAGAAGCAAAGGCAGGAGGATTGCTGCGATTTCCAGGTCAGCCATGACATAGCTCTGACATTTTGTATTATACCACCCTACTTCAGTGGCTCTTGACCATCTGTAACTCCAGTCCCAGGGCATCCAATACACTCTTCTAGCCTCTAACCAGGCACATGCATTGCTCTTAGATACATACAGAAAAAACTCTCATACACATAAAATTTAAAGTTAAAAATAATAGACGGCTCTTAAAAATGGGAGTTTCTAAGGTAAAATGTCCTTTAACTCCTTAATGAGAGGGTTAATGCATTCATACTTCACATAAGACAGCTATGTGTCTTTGTTGTTTTAGAATGGTAGAATTTCAGACATGGCCCAGGGTCATATTCCAAGTTCTGGGCTTCTGGAAGCAGGCACTGTAACACAATTAGACAGGTTGTCTTACCTGGCCTTCCCTGAAGCAGAGCCTGCACTTGTCTTGTGCAGATGATTCTGAGAAGCTGGAGGGAGGGGGTGGGGAGGCAGAGTGAGTGGAGCCACCAAAAGGTGTGATATCCAAGTCCCAAGTAAGGCCCACAGTCTCCCAGGACCTGGGGAAGCTTCCTACGGCACTGTCTGGAGTGGCGTGCTCCCTGTTGGCTCCCGCCCCACTGCACCAGTCTGCTAGCTGGGGACATCTCCCTCCAGTGCATAGAGCAGGCACTGTGTGCGTGAGGGCCCATCTGTCTGCCAACACCAGGTGTGCCACTTGAAGTCCTAGAGAGCCAGCCCGATGGGAAATGAGACCTCAGAAGATGTGCTTCAAACCCTGCCTTCCCGAGTGGCACCAATACAGGTTCAGTGCGCAGTGAGCCCCAGCCATCTAGAGAAGTGGGCACTTCCTGAGCGGATGGCACTGCCGCAGCCTGGCGTCCTGTTCCACTCAGTGCCTGGTCTCCCCGCAGGAATCGGTGGGGGGATCATCCACCAGCACGAGCTGATCCACGGCAGCTCCTTCTGCGCGGCGGAGCTCGGCCATCTCGTGGTGTCCCTGGACGGTCCTGACTGCTCCTGTGGAAGCCATGGGTGCATCGAAGCGTACGCCTCTGGAATGGCCTTGCAGAGGGAAGCAAAGAAACTCCATGATGGTTGGTATCCGTCACCTGCGGAAGTAACTAATCGAATGGCAGACAAGGACGTGGGGGTAGACATGGAAGCCATGGTTTTGAACTAACTCTTCATTTCCCTCATTCTGATGCTTAGGCCATCTTTGGTCCTGATCCAGATTTAAACTTGTCCTTGCCTGGGTGTGCCACATGCACAGGAGCAGTGGTCAGCCAGTGGGAACCTGTACAGGGGACACTAGAGTTCCCTCCCTACCCTCCATACAGGGAAAGGAGGGAGTGTCAGGCATCACCCTGGGGCCGAGCTTCAGCGAGTGTGTGAATTAGGAAAGAAGAGAGGATGGGAAAGGAGTTCTTCCAGGACAGAGACAGCGGTGTCCACCGTTGAGGCTGGGGAGATGGCTCGGTCGGTAAAGTGCTTGCCTCATTATGATCCTTAGCACCCATACCCGGCACGCTGGTGCATATCTGCAATCCCAGCAAGAGGGTCCCTGGGACTTGCAGGGACTGGTGACGTCTAGGTTCCATTAGAGACCCTGCCTCTTCGTTTATTTAGCACTTAGTAGAGCCAGCTTTGTACATAATCCATGTCCACTGTCTAATTTAATTCCTTAAATAATTCTAGTTTTGGTTTTTTTTGAGACAGAATTTCTCTGTATAGCCCTGGCTGTCCTGGAACTCACTCTGTAGACCAGGCTGGCCTCGAACTCAGAAATCCGCCTGCCTCTGCCTCCTGAGTGCTGGGATCAAAGGTGTGCGCCACCACCGCCTGGCTTTATCCCAGTCTTGTAGAAAAGAGAACCTTACAGAATGGGATGGTGTGGGCAGATCTGTGCAGCTAGTAGTGACTGCTGGGACAGATGTGAGTGGGAAATGGCCAGGCTGTCACCCTAGCCTCGAGCCTTGCTGTGGTAGACCACCTCAGAGCCTGGACAGAGAAGGAAGGGGGGTGGGGGGGATAACTGGGCAGGGAGGGAGCTGTCCTCAGCTTCCATGTAGCTAAGATCAGAAGTGCTGGCAAAGGCCGAGCATGGTGGTGCACGCCTTTAATCCCAGCACTCGGGAGGCAGAGGCAGGTGGATTTCTGAGTTCGAGGCCAGCCTGGTCTACAGAGTGAGTTCCAGGACAGCCAGGGCTATACAGAGAAACCCTGTCTGGAAAAACCAAAAAAAAAAAAAGTGCTGGCAAGAGGGCAGCACAGGCTTAGGCAATGTGTGGGCATCATCACATGACAAGTGGCTCTGTCACCGAGGCCTCACTGCTTTGAGCTGTGAGCAGTGGGCACAGATATACGGCCGAGGCCCCTCAGGGCTGCTCAGGCCCCTCAGGGCCCCTCGGGGCTGCTCATTCCTGACTGCTCTTCCTTTTTGCTCAGAGGACCTGCTCTTGGTGGAAGGGATGTCAGTGCCAAAAGATGAAGCTGTGGGTGCCCTCCATCTCATTCAGGCTGCCAAGCTGGGCAACGTGAAGGCCCAGAGCATCTTACGAACAGGTGAGCCTGCGGTCCAGACACCAGGGCTGCTGGGGAACTTCAGTTTCCCTCAGGTGCAGACACTTGTCCTGCCGAGAGGGTAAGTTTTGATGCTTACAAGCACTGCCAGTAAATGTGTCGTAACCCTTATTTTATAATAAAATAGTACGAGTTTACATATAGTATTTAGAGAAGTGTAGGACAGGAGGAAGAAAACTACCGAGCTTTCCCACTCAGTCGCCAACTGTTAGGAAGCCTTCTAGCTTCTCATAAGGTCATACCTGACTGTGTATGCAAAGTTTTGTTTATTTGTGCAGTGCTCAGAATAAACGCAGGGCCTTATACATTCTGGGAAGCACTCCACCGCTAAGCTAGACTCCTGTTTCCCTTTTCTCTCAAATGGGGTGTCCTTTGTTACCTCTGTTGACACCGAGAGAGAAATGGGAAGGAAAGACATGGTAGCTGAGAGGCCTAGGGAAGACAGAGCATCAGCTTTAGAAATCGAGGTAGCAGCTTGCATGATAAGGTGAGTTCAAGACCAGCCTAGGCTACAGAATGAGAACTGTCTCCAGCAGGAGAATAAGTCAGGACACTCTCACACAGGACACTCTCACACAGGATACTCTCACACAGGACACTCTCACACAGGCTTCTCCAGGAGCTGAGGCAGAATTCCTGTAGTTCTGAGCCCTGTCTGAGACTCCTGTCTCAAAGCAAAGCAAAAATCCAGCTAAGACCATACAGGCAAGATGGGGAATGCTTAGTTGAAGGCCTACCTGGATCACACAGTAAGAGTCTGTCTCAAGCTGGGCGGTGGTGACACACACCTTTAATCCCAGCACTTGGGAGGCAGAGGCAGGCGGATTTCTGAGTTCGAGGCCAGTCTGGTCTACAGAGTGAGTTCCAGGACAGCCAGGGCTACACAGAGAAACCCTGTCTCGAAAAACCAAAAAAAACCAAACAAAACAACAAAAAAAGTTTGTCTCAAAAACAGAAAAGAAAAAAAATGTGAGAAAGAGTAAGTCATCAACTGGTCTGGATTGGATTTTGGTTTTTTGAGAGAGTCTCTCTACACAGTTCTGGTTGTCCTGGAACTCACTGTATAGAGCAGGTTGGCCTACTCACAGAGATCCACTGCCTGTCTCTTGAGGACTAAAGCTGGGTGCTATCACACCTGGCCTTCACAAACAGCTTTTTTTTTGGGGGGGGGGGTTGTTTCGAGACAGGGTTTTTCTGTATAGCCCTGGCTGTCCTGGAACTCACTTTGTACACCAGGCTTGCCTCTGCCTCCCGAGTGCTGGGATTAAAGGTGTGCTCCACCATGCCCCGCTATGAACAGCTTTTAAACGTAGCACTTCCTGGAGTTTGATGTAATGTTTCCTGGAAACGTCTCTGCTTGTGCCCTCCTGCAGCTGGAACTGCTTTGGGACTTGGGGTTGTGAACATCCTCCACACTATGAACCCTTCCCTGGTGATCCTGTCTGGAGTCCTGGCCAGTCACTACATCCACATCGTGAAGGACGTCATCCGCCAGCAAGCCCTGTCTTCCGTGCAGGATGTGGACGTGGTGGTCTCAGACTTGGTGGACCCGGCCCTGCTTGGCGCAGCCAGCATGGTTCTGGACTACACAACACGCAGGATCCACTAGGCCTCCTGGGAACGGACATGGATGGACACTCAAGAGCTGCTTGGTGGAACCATGCTCTTCTAGATCAGTATTTCTGCGAAGGCAAATTTGGGGGGGCTGCCGAGACAGCTCAGTGGTTAAGAGCCTGAACT
The DNA here is from genome assembly GCA_902729485.2 of Mus minutoides. Classification (NCBI taxonomy): domain Eukaryota; kingdom Metazoa; phylum Chordata; class Mammalia; order Rodentia; family Muridae; genus Mus; species Mus minutoides. The sequence continues at coordinate 555,473 of LR749919.1, forward strand.
GCCCGTGCCAGTCCCCAGCACCCATGTCAGGCAGCTCAGCTGCCTGGAAGCCAAGCTCCAGGGGACCCAATGCCTCTCTGCCTGGGGCAGCTGCACTCAGATGTACATAGTCCTCTCTACACACAAATACAAATAAAGCTTATTTTTCAAAAGGCAAACTTGATTTGTAATCCCAGAAATACGAGCAGAAGTATCTTGCTTTTTTTCTTCTCTTCTGTATTAGTCAGGGTTCCCTAGAACAGAACTGGTGGAATGAATCTCTCTCTAAAAGGGATTATTAGAGTGGCTCACAGGCTGTGGTTCGGCAAGTCCAACAGTGGCTGCCTTGCAAGGGAAAGCCCAGGAGTCCTGCTCGGTGCCTGAGGCTGGACGTCTCAGCTGGTCTTCAGTACGTCAGAATCGCGCAGCAGGCATTAATAGCCGTGAATGGAAAGCAAGGGCACCCCGGCAATAGCTCGCTTCCTTCTTCCTTGTACTTTACAGAAGCTGTCGCCAGAAGGTGTGGCCCCGATTAAAGGTGGATTTTCCCACCTCAAAAGATGTGAATTTAAAGTGGACCTTCTTACTTCAAAGGATTTAATTAAAAATCCCTCCCAGGTGTTCCCAGTCTCTTGGGCTTAATTCCAGATGTAATCAAGTTGACAAGATGTAATCAAGTTGACAACCAACAATAGAACCATATCTTTCAAATCCACTTTCCCCACGAGCTTCCACCAAGGCTGCTCTGATAGGGTCATCTCACTGCAAATCCTGCTGTGGGTTCCAGGGACACTTCCTGCACCAAAAGGAGCAATAGAAACTGACCCAGAAGACTTAGGACTCCTCATAGACTTCGGGATGGGAAGGCGTAGGTTACTAGACCTTCCTCAGACCAGAGAGACAACAGAAGAAAAGCTCACCAGAAATGTGCCCTCTCTGATTATTTTAGCAATGTAACTTAATACATTTCACAACTTTTCAAGAAGGCATACTCCTGTTAAGTAGCCACCACAGTCAAGGGACTAGACAGATGTGTCTGTCACTGCACCCCAGTGTCTGCTGAAAGATGCTTTACTTGTGGAGTTTGTGAGATACTTTAGACTGAGGTGCAAGTTATGATGGCCTTAGTGGCTATCCTTATCTTCCCAGAGATTGCAGGCAGGCAGGACTCAGAGCTTCTGGAAGGAGAGCCTTTCACAGCTTTGTGACCCAGAATGTCAGCATATGCATTTATGCGTGCTGAATGATACCTAAAGCTCAGAGCCATGGATCTGGGTTTGGACTAAAGTATTGTCTTTCTGTCATGTTTGTTTTTGAGACAGAATCTTGCTTGTCTCACTCTCACAGCAATCCTCCTGCCCCAGCTTCCAGAGTACTGGCATTATAAACAATGAATCACCACACCCAGCTTAAAATCTGCTTTTTCTTGGATGACAAAATATAAAAGTCCGAAGTTCTGCCTACCAACTGTACCCTGGAATAAGCACCCACAAGTGCCAGTGTATCAGCTACCTTCTGCTGCTGTGATGAAGGTGACCAAGGCAACTTAAGAAGGGAGAGTTTCGTTAGCTTACAGTTCTAGAGGATTCATAAAGGCAGGGAAGGCACAGGAGCAGGAAGCCAGCCAGGGCAGGGAGCTTGAGAAACCACATCTTCAACTACAAGCCAACAGCAGGGAAGTGAATGCAAATGGGGCAAGCCATGGACTTACCCAGGCTGCCCCAGCAAACAGCACCACTGAGGAGCACATACCAACTACCTGAGCCTACAGAAACATTCCCATTCAAACTGCGTCCACTCCGGACTCCCATAAACTCATGGACATAGCACAATGCAAAGCAGTCAGTCAGTCAGTCCATCATTAATGTCACTGTAGTCTGACAGTCTCAATACTAAGCACTGAGTTCCTTCTGAGACGTAAGGGAATCTCTCAACTACAACGTCCTGGTAAGCCCACAATGGCAGAGTATACATTTTGCTTCCAAAGAGAGCAGCTGAGGCATGCATGGCACTCAGGGCGTGAAGAATGGGGCACGGAAGGAATTAGGGACACAGTGGGAAACAGGAGCACCCTGCAGCTTCATACCTACCCGGGGCCATAAGTGTCACAGGGCTTAGAGGTTCAGCCCTCAGCTTTACTGTTGCCTACATACTTAGCGTTCTATCTAGCCCTTCAACCAGTGGTTCTCAACCTTCCTAATGCTGTAATCCTTTACTATAGTTCCACGTATTTACTAATACAACTCATGTTGCGGTGACCCACAATCAGAAAAATACTTTGTTGCTATTTTAACTGTATTTCTACTACTGTAATGAATCATATTGTAAATCTATGATATTCAGGATATGATATATGCCTGTGAAAAGGGTCTTCCGACCCCCACAAAGGGGCCACAACCCACAGGATAGAACTGCTGCTGTCAATCATCAGCTGGGTCTGGTTATTATCCAGGCCTGGAGCAAAGGATGCCCACGAAGGGGTCATCACTTACCAGTGGGTTACCCTGTAATCACTGCACACCACACAACTGCACTGCTACCACGCTGTGAGCCATGTATTTGAAAGGATAATGCCAAACTGAAAGCCAAATCCTGGTTTTAATCAAATCTGTGGAAAGTGCAATATATTCTGACAAAATATATATGGTGAAATTATCTCAATTTAAATAAAGATTTTATTGCAATTCTGAACCAAATTTAAAAGAAAAAAATGCATGTCCTTGTCCAAGTATTACCACCCTTACAGTGTGTTTACCATCACCGCTGCTAAAATCATAAAATCAAAAGATTTTCCCAAAAGAGCTCTGTATCTGTGGGCCTGCTTTATCATTATCTAATTTATGTTATCAAGTGCCACTACTTTCTTAACCAAGGGGAAAGGACCCATTAATGGAGACCATTATTAAACTAGCATTTAGTATTTTGTTTTGTTTTTTGAGACAGGGTTGTCTCTGTGCAGCCCTGGCTGTCCTGGAGCTCACTCTGTAGACCAGGCTGGCCTCAAACTCAGAAATCTGCCTGCTTCTGCCTCCCAAGTGCTGGGATTAAAGGCACATGCCACCATTCCCTGGCTAGCATTTAGTATTTGACACAGAGAAAAGGTAGGCCCAAGAAGGAAGCTCAAAACTAAACGCTGAACACCCACCGAGCCAATTACTACTTCCTCTTTTTTAAAGGCAGGGTCTCACTGTGCAGCCTTAGTAGGCTTGGAACTCTGTAGACCAGGCTGGCTTCAAACTCAAGAGATCCACTTGCCTCTGCTTCATCAGTCCTGGGATGAAAGGTGTGTGCCATCGTGGCCACCCTCTTCCTTCATTCTGTCACCTCATGAAGCTACATGTGGCTAAGCAAGAATTGGAATTGCTGTGCAACAAAAGACATGAAGGATTCTGAACATCAGAAACGCCATCCACGATGTCTGACTCACACGTTGGGAGAGCCTTTGCTCCTAGCGTTGCGCACTTGCTAGAGCTGACCCGAAGGTCTCTCAGGTGGCTTCAGAGCAGAAAAGCGGCTTGGGGTTACCAAGAGATATAACACGTCAGCTGTGCTGCCCTTTATGATCTAGCCTTGGGACTCACAGACATCACTTCTATTTATTTCATCTGGATAATATCAAAATTTAAAACTGTCACATATTCAAGCAAACAGCATGTAGCAGTACCAACACCAAGGGCCATGTTCTGGGGCCACGGAGGTTCAGGGGAGAAGTAAGGCCTTATGGAGAGGCCTTTAACCTGGTTCTTAAATTTGACCCCTATTTCAAAAGGTAAAGAGGGTGGCTGATGGGCTGTAATAGCAGGTTCCACAGCACCCAAGACCCTAGGCTCACTCTCTACTATCCCAACCCCCAACACCAGAAATGTGGAGTTACTATAGAGGGTGACTACTCAGTGGCTGTGCCTTCTCAGCCCCAGAAATAAATGAGAATCACTCACCCCAAGCTGCAGGACCATTTTCAGGTCAATTAAAGATGCTTCATGTATGTATTGTTTGAAACAGAAATTTATTCTCAGAATAATGCACAAAAGCACAGGTTGAGGCTACTGTTGGGAGCTGCCCTCCCTTCCTCTTCCTCTCTCTTCTCTGAATGCCAGGGAGAACACAGTTGAAGGAAACATGCAATCACAAACAATGATCAACTCTAAAGACAAAAGGTTTGGTCCAAAAGAACTCAACATAATTAATCCAATTACGTGAACAGCTTCACTGAGTAGGATTAAGATATTGTAGACGTAGTGTTTCCACAGGGTGGCTCTTCAGTGCACCAGGGGGGCCTGCTTCAGGGAGATGAGGACTGAGCGCATGCGAGAGACATCTTTGGCCTGTTTGCTGGACTTGGGGTTAAAGTCACACAGGCGGGCCACCCGCTCCCACTCAGTGCCTGGGGATGACTCGTCAATGTCGTTTACAAAGGCTTCTTCTGCTGCCCTGGAAGCAATAACACAATATGTTGGTTTAATGTAAAAAAAAAAAAAAAAAAAAAAAAAAAAAAATCAAACAAACCCTTTGAGCAATCTGGTGACTGTCTTGCTATAACTTGCTACAGAGTAAGTGACTTTTGACTTAGTGGCATTCTGGTTTTCCACAGAGTATTGGCCCCTAGCTCAGGTCAGAAGCAAGGGCGGATGTGGCCAGCTCTCCTAGATACAGGTACCCAGGCTGCTGTGTGAAATGGCGGAGTACAGGTTTGGTTCAGGGCTCGGTCTGTCTCTATGGCTGGCTTTGCTCATCAGAGCATAAAAAAGCAACTCCTTGGCCAACTACAAACTGCTTTTCTGACCAAGAGCAAAGCAGCAGGCTGATCAAGGGCTTTCGGAGTAGCTTGTGCTGGGCCATACATACTAGGTTCAAGGGAACTAAGACTTCTAAAAAGCCCTCGGCTCACTGCCTCATAGCCTAAACTCACTCCTAAGGCTGGAGAGAAACAGGGCAGAGCAGAAGGCATTCAAGACCAAGCACCCATGCTAGCAGGCACCACACTAAAAGCCATTCTGGAAGGGGTTGTTAGAACATTCACCAGCTCATCCAACAGTCTGCCATTTTCTCTCCAGTCAGGTGTCTGGCGCCACTCAGGGAAGACCCTGGCAGGAGAGCTAACATGAGCTGCGTTTTGGCAGGATGCCACTCCAACATTCTTTCACATGGGGATCAGCCCGCCCCGTGAGAACTAACTGGCTGCAGCAACAGCCCAAAGGCACGTGGGAGAAGTGGGAAAGACACCATGGACTTCAGCTACTCCAACAAGCATCACGGGCAAAGCAAAAGCAATGGAGATGACCGGTCTGTGGGGACAGAGGGTGGCACTATCACAGGGATGGCCGTGGCAAACACTGCTGAAGCCCAGAGCCACTACAACACTGCGACTTCATGGCACACACAGTTAGGGGCAGTGAGAAAGGTTTACTTAACTGTTCTAGGCTGTAGCAAGGATGGTTTATGTTTGTGCTTAAAGGTGAAGAGAAGAAAAGAAACAAGGAGAAACTTTAGGTCAGATATAGAAAATGAGAATGGCTCAATGCAGATGGTCAGTAAGCTAGACATGCCCTTGCCGGTCTTTCTCGGCCTGGAAGCGTGCAGCTTGCCTTTGGCGGGCCACCCTGCTGTTCAGCAAACTCAGACTCAACTTTTCCAGTCTCCATTTCTCTACTCCAGAGAATGTGTAAAAGTCAAAGCCAACACCACCTGTAAGTCCAGCATTTCACAAGTTTCACTGAAAACTCACCCGGGGGCCTAGGAAACCCAGTTCTGCCGTCTAATGAGGTGGCCACCCCAAGGTCATGGGGCCTAAGAGACTCTGTCTACCACCTTCCCCAAGTACTTGTTCTTTTTCCCTCCTAGTTCCATCATACAAAGGAAACAGGACTATTTCCAAGTCCTCAGCAATACTGTGTTCACTAACAAGGATCTTTATTAAAAGCAAAAAAGCTTTACCCGAAAAGGTAGTTTTCTGGGGGAGAAAACTGCAGTAGTTTACTGGACAGTTTTGACTATCTTGACTTCAGAGCTGGGGAGCTCTGTGCTGGTGACGAAGACAGGGCACCAGAAGCTAGCCACTAAAATAGCAATTTCTGCGATCTAAGACCAGGGAAACAGTGTGATACCCATGCTGCCTTAGTGACACTTCTCGTTCTTTAAGGATTAGGAATCGGCAAGGCAGAGCCTCCCCCTCCCCCCCCTCCCCGGCTCTGACTCTGGTAATATGGTGCTGCAGACCATGGCCCCAACATCTTAGGTCACCACCAGCTCCGCAGCGGCAGGCAGGCAGGCAGGCAGGCAGCAGGGCCTGCAAGTTGGCAGCATCAGCGAGTGGTCAGACCCACCTAAGCCCAAAACAAACCCTTTCCAGAGAGACCATGGAAGCTTGCTCTCTCCAGGACCTCAAGAATGAAAATGGCCACAGGGAGTGCATGGAGTGACAGTTCTGCAAGATTAGCAATGGTCATATCTAGCTTATCAACGCTCAAGCAGCCCCACAGAGCCAATGTGAAATATTTTAAAAAGCAAAGCAACTTGTGACAAAAAGGAGCATTAACTCTAAACAGAAAGAATCGAAACAAGGAAAGGAATTAGTTTTGCAACATACACATAACCAATCAGGTCAGCGAAGGGTTGTTTGTAGAAAGCTTCGTCTGCCACCCTAGACAGCAAGAAGTCCAAAGGCAGGCAAGCAGGCAGGAAAAAAGAGAACACATTGAGAAGCAGAAACATCTAAAACCCACAGTATTGCACCTGACAGTCCCCGGGGAGCTGCTCCCCGGGCTCCGACTGACCCAGGGCCTTCCAGCGGTGGGCACTCCAGTGCACAGAGAGGCATCTTGGAAACTGGCCTTCCTGGGCTCGCCACAGAAGAGCACTGCAGCGTCAGCTTTGGGCTTTACCGGCGACCACCTTTAGTAAGCATTGTTATGGGCCACATGCCACTCCACACATGGCAACCGTTAGTTAGCACCTTTGCTGACGGTATCCTCGCCCTCCTCCAGGCAAGGTGAGCGAGGCTCAGCGATGAAGACTTGGTCAGCCAGTGGCAGTGTGGATCGCAGTGCACGTGTTTTCCTCACTATACACTAATGTTTGCCAGCTCAGGGTGCCATGCTAACTTTCTGCCAGCCTCAGGAATTATCACTGGGTATAATCACTGCCAGCCAACAGATGGGCACAGCCCCAAAGATTTAATCCCAAATCTTGGACCCAACCATTGCTTTCCCATATTTGCTTTGTGGAATATAAAACCTGCGGCTGTGCGCAGTGTCTGCCTTAGACACAGAAGAGGCTGGGGGTAAGTGCTCTAGGGAAATGGAAACTAGTTTGGGCCCCAGGGTTCTGTGTCTGCTCAGGAAGCCAGGACAGTTTCTAAACACTTACATGCCAGTCTGGGCTTTTAACAAAGTGTAGCTTAAAATCTTGACCTTACCAAGTCCTTATATACTCCGGGGTGGGAGGCATGTGGGGTGAGGATGTGCAGGATGTGACTAACCAGGGCACAGGCACACTGGGAATAACCCTGCTAGGTCTCAGCTTGTCCTTTGCTATATTGTTTTAGGATTAAACAAACAAACAAATTTTGTTTTGTGAGACAGGATCTCACTTTGTAGTCCTGGCCTCCCAAAACTGAGGAGGCAGACACTGACTGGAAGACCATTTAAAGGAAAATCGGGTCACTCATCAGCTTACACACACATTTATCTGAAAGCAAATTCTAGTAACATATATTCTAGTTTCTATTTATTTCATTTTGATATGGGGCCTCATGTAGTCCAGGCTAGCCTTAAATTTGACAGGTAACTGAGGATGACCTTGATATTCTAGGTCTCTTCCCTCTTGTCCTCAATCTTAGGAATGCTGGGATTGGAGTATCCCATTCAGGCAGTGCTGCGGACCAAGCCCAGGGCCTCACACAGGCTATGCAATTAGGACTAACTCAACTACACCTCCAGCGGCTGGTTTTAGTTTACTTTTAAAATGCACACACGCCCTTCATTCTTTCCTAATTCTCTACACAGAGGATATCCGTGGAAAGGAAAGAAAGCAAAAGGAGCAGCCTGGTTGTAACTCGGGGACTCGGCAGGGAAACAAGCTGCTTGCTGGTGAGTCAGGCGAGTGGGAGGCACAGAAGGGCAGGCAGCTCTACACCCTAATCCCCCGTTAGTTTACAGAAGGCTTAACCTAATCCATTTATGCCGCTTTGCTCTCTCTCACTGGGGGAGAAGAAAGGTCTCCAACCTCCCCTCAGGGCATCACTTCACAACAAAGGCCTTGGTGAGGCCCTGCCTCTTCACAACTAGCCCCAAGAATAAAGAGCATGTCTAAGACAAGCAGGGCCTCTGAAGGACAAAATCAGAGACACCAGCACCTGCGCCCCACCTGTCTGCTCTCCTCCCAGGCAGGGTAAGGCCGCCTGCAGTCAGCACTGTCAGGGCTCAGGGAAGCCTGGAATGGGGAGAGGAATGCCTGACCAAAGGCCTAAAATAACAACTCAGAACTTCATTCTATAAATAGCTCTACAGTGGGCATGGAAAAAGAAGTCTACCACTGCTAAGAATAATGGATTTAATTCCTCAAGTGGTTTTAGGCCTTGGTTAGAGCTGAAAAGTCCTAACACGAGAGACCTCTATCAAGGGGAATATTTCTCTTCTTGCTTGGGAAGGGAGATGTTCTAGAGTTGTCCCAAGGATGAACTAACTGCAGGAGACTTCCACTGTTCTGAGTCTCTGAAAAGGGAATTCTTTCTCATAGGCCACAACTGAATGATTCATGCTCTGGTGCAACAACAGGTAGGCCCTAACTTGGGGTAAAAGATACATTTTGGCATAGACAACACAGTACTGGGAAGCAAACACCACCACCGCCCTGCCCCCACCCTTCTGCTGACTCTTCCACACCTCACTCAGGAGGACCTGGCCTGGATGTGCTCCCAAGTAGCGAGGGGTTTTGTTGTATTTAAGAATAGGTCTATCTGTTCCAGGCTAGCCTCATTTCTGTCTCACCCTTCAGAGCATCGGGCTAGAGTAGAGCGGCACCACCAATGGCTTGACTGATAGCCAGTCTTCCCTGTGTCGTTTTGAGGATTTAACACGAAGTCCTGCATCACGGAGCTTCATTCCTAGCCCCTTAAATGATTTATAAATTCTCCTAACCATCATCCTCTGAAGAAATCATTGAAAGACAGGCAGTAGTAGTACAGGCCTTTAATTCCAGCACTCAAGAGGCAGAGGCAGGAGTTTGATGCCAGCCACCAGGATTACACAGAAAAGACTCTCAAAATAAAACAAACAAACAAAAAAAACCCCAAAACCCAAACCCTCCAGGACATATCTTCTTTGGGGATGGTGGTTAGCAGACCCTAACCTCATGAACTCAGACTCCAGCTGTGAGCAGCTTTTATAAGGCAGAGACTCAGCTGGTTTCCAACATGGATGTGTTAACACTCCATGAGAAATCTCTTCTCTCTGAAACTAGGGAGGCAGAGGCAGGCAGAACTCTGAGTTCAAGGACAGCCTGGTCTAAAGAGTGAGTTACAGGTCAGCCAGGGCTACATAGAGAAACGCTGTCTCAAAAAACCAAAAAAGGAAAAAGAAAAGAAAAGAAAAGAAAAGAAACTACGGAGGATCAGGCAACTCAACATTCTACAATTCCACATAAACTAAAGTACTGCAATCTGACTACATGTTCAGAACAAGTTCCTACAATAGACATGGGGCATTCTTTTAAATAAAGGGAGTAGGCACAAACTTGTGCAATAGAAAGTCTGTTCCCAATGTCTTCATTATTAAGCTTGAAGGTCTATTTGTCAAGTTGCTGAAGCCATGGGACCTGATGCAGGAGGAGTTAGTTGGTGGACTTGCCCCAGGGCCTCGGAGTGGAGCGGTGCTGAGGCACCTTTGCTGGGGTGTACCCCGACTCTGCAACATCGTTCTTTACTGCAGAGCGGCACTTGATCCTGGAGGGGAATCATCTTGAGGTGGCAAAATCAAAGGAGCCTGGCATTTCACACTTCACATCAGCGCAGAGGATCTGGGCAGCCAGAATACTTCCCACCTTACCCCAATGGAACCTGAAAGGCACTGTCTTAGAGTACACCCCCCAGAGAAATGTCCAGGTTGAGAGGCCTGGGCTTGGCATCAAAGGACAAAAATCTTGCCATCTTTGGTGTCAAAGATGATCAAGAAACATGGGAAGTTTTAAAGGACTTTCTTAATAAGAACCCACTTATTCTGTCACAGTTGCTTCACAATGGCATCAACTGGCTACATTTTCTGACAGATTTCCATCTAAGAGCTGCCCCCAAAATGCCAGACCCAGCCCACAGCGTAATAACCTAAGGCCCAGTCTGCCTTGTTTTTTGTGTTTGTTTTGTTTTTTGTTTGTTTTAAATAATGAAACGAGTGGCATGCCTCCTACTTGGTAAAAGGTGGATGGTTCTGAATCCAGCAGGAAGTTAATCTGCCTTGTGGCAGGGAGCTATACTCCCTAAGTATCTCCCTAGGCTACCTCCAAGAAGTAAGAGCCCCTAAGAAATGAGTGCACACCACAGCTGCTGTTTGGTAATGATAGGAGAAAGAGTATTTTCTCTCCCCGCAGTATTAACTTTCAGTAAGTGTAATTTATGTGTGTGTGGGGGGGTGGGGGGGTGTAAGAGCACATTGTAGTTACCTTCAGACACACTAGAAGAGGGCATTGGACTGCATTACAGATGGTTATGAGCCACCACGTGGTTGCTGGAAATTGAACCCAGGACCTCGGGAAGAGCAGCCAGTGCTCTTAACTGCTGAGCCATCTCTCCAGCTCCTTCTTTTAAAAAGCATGTTTATGAGCCCAGAGCTTCCTAAGCACAGGCAGTTGTCAGAGAAGCCTTAATCCTGAAGTCCATGCTGGGACATCCTGAACTACCTAATTACAGAGCACGTCCATGCTAAGGACGAACTTCAGAAAGCCTCTTTAGGAAGGCAGGGCTACATTTAGGGGATCTGTATACTTAGTCTGTAATTCTCTCCAAAGTAACAAGACTGTGCAACTGACATTTCATCTCAGGGCTCCAGGGCCTACCTTTCCCAGATCTCGCCATTACAGCTGATGAAACCAGACCCAGTTTAAGAGCCAAACTCAATCCAAGTTGAATTTTGCTCACAAGACCCAGGAAACTTGCAGCCTCTGTTTCTAGCTGATTCTTCCAGATCCCCAAGGCCGTTCTAAGAAGGCAGGCACAGCCAGGAACTGGGTTCTCGAATGGCTTTGACTCAGTCTCAGAGAGAGGACCAACCTGTTGTTTGCCTTTGTCTTCTGTAGCTGCTCATCCTGCCTCGCGTACCACTCTTCCAGCTCCTTTATCGCCTTTTCTTTCCACTCCGCTTCTTGCTTCCGAGAGTTGGCATCTTGTGAGAGAGAGAAAGGAATACAACTGAGGGAAAGCAGAAGTAAGTTCATCTCAACGTGTAACGTTTTGGTCCTACTGAACTGACAGAGCTATGGGAACGTCTGAGCATTTATATAATGTCTGGTTGAAGATCACCTGTCACGAAGGTAGGGATGCATGATCATGTTAGCGGCACCATGAGCCACTCTAACTGTCAGACATGCTCTCGGGGACATCTTCTTTGGCATTTGATTTACATGTATCTCAATCTTTACAATACTCCCAAGAAGACATATTTTAGGTTCATTTTCATCAGTGATGGAGGGGAAAAAAACCCTCAAAAAATTGAGTGAACTTGCCATGGATAAGGGGAGAACAAAGACCTAGTCTGCTCTCAAGCTCCCACTTGACTTCCTTCAGTCAGCGAGCCTGGAAATAACCACAGGATTATATAACCATCAAGGCCACCAAGAATGCAGAGGAAGCCCGCCCTGTAATTAGCATCTTAGAGAAGGAGAGTGAAAGCAGGGTGGCATCATGTAAAGAGTGGTCTGAAGAAGCAAGAGCGTTCCTGGGCATCCGCGGGAGTCACCTCCAAGGGTCCTACTGCTACAGACTCTCCTCAGTTGTTTAACTCACCAGAAACGGCCTGGCGCTCACATGAGACCCGTCTACTTGGGGTTTCCACTAAAGCCTCTGACACACTAGCAGAGGACTTCTGATGGTCCTGTCCATGACACACACGGGGGTGGGGTGGGGGTGGGGGGACAGAGGATAAACTATACTGCTATGGGATTCTCAAAGTTGAGGAGGCCACATAAGCTTCAATGAAATAAAACCGACTACCAAACCCAATCACAGGGCCCCCCAATCACAGGCCTCTGGGGCTGGCAGACGGCCCTGGGGCTGAAGCACTTACCGTGCAAGCCTGATGACCCGAGCCCAATCCTGGGTTCCACAGTGGAACCTTGAAATGTTTAAAATTTTTAATTGTTTTTTGATTGGACTATGTTCTATGTATTCTAACAATCATTAAAGTTACTTTTGATAGGGCTAGGCATGACAGCACATGCCTTTAGTCCCAGTACCTGGTAGGCAGAGGCAGATGGTTCTCTGTAAATTTGAGGCCAGTCTGATCTAAGTATCAAGTTCCAGGATAGCCAGAGAAACAAGAGATACATAATAGAGACTGTGTCTTTAAAAAAAAAAAAAAAATCTTTCTTTTCACAAGTTTCATTTCATGGCCCAAAATGGACTTGCTGTACAGTTCAAACTGGCCTCAAACTTGTCTGTTTCTCAATTACTAGGATTAGAGGGGAGTATCACCATGGCCAGTGTATTTTTTATTAAATGTTAGGATCAGTCTAACTAAAGTAAACTGAGCAATCATCTGTATGAAACAGAGTGTATTCAGTATAAAACCCAGGATGTCTGTCTGTCTGCTGGCTTTTACAGCTTCACTATGTGCTAGGAGAAGTAACTGAGTGTCCTTACTGTTCAGCCTGATGGGACACAGCTCTAACTGCACGAGCTGGAGCAGGAAGGAAGGAGCCTCCTGAGAGAGAGGCACGCCAACGGGAACCTTCCTCCCCAGCCAGCCTCACGGCTCCTTACAGGAGCCATCTGAGACCATGGCCACCGGCTCAGCTTCAACACAGTGCTTTCTCAGTTCTTACAGAAAAAAGGGTGAAACTGCAGAAAGCCCTAACTGCCAACGATCTGACTGCAAGACCAAATGTCCGACTTTCCCTGAAGTGGCCATCTTGAGTTGGGACTGCATGCGTACCTGTAATCTCCGTGCCCAGGAAGCTCCTAAGTTTAAAGCCATTTTGGTATACACAACAAATTTCAGGCCAAATAGGGCTACACTATGAGACTCTGGGGTGGAGCTGGGTGAAGTACTCCTGGTTAAGAAAATTCTTCAAAGAATTGTTCAAACAACAAACTTGGTGATTCAAAAAAAAAAAAAA